>AWOL01S0017688.1:39698-66232 GCA_000715115.1 Nicotiana otophora
CTTGCCCCTAAAATTCTTCATAATGACTTTTTTATACAGAAACAATAATACGGAGGGAAGTGCAATAGTGGCTAGATCCAAGCACACTGGTTATCAGTTATAAATACATAAATGCATTATCATCTAGCACACATGAAGAGGAAAGCTAAAACATAAGCATAATCATACCTGAAATAGAGTCATTGGAAATGAATGATGAATTTCCCTCCCTTTGATTTCATCTGGCACAATGTTTTTGCTGATGGATATATTCAAATAACTATACATCAAGGCCAAAAATTTGGCAATTGCCTGCAAATTAAACAACATTAATGCTAGAAAAGAAACTCGAATATTTTTGACAAAAAATTAGAAAGCAAACTGCTAAACAGTATATGCTCCATTAACAGAAGCATGTCAATGACACAATAGTAGCCACTTACCACAGCCTCATAGCATTCTTTAACCGAGTCTAGAAGCATGAAAAATGCTTTGCTTCCACGAATATCTAACAACCCCACGAACGAGTCAATGGCATAGAGGGGAGCCATAATTATAATCATGATTATTGCCTTTTGCTCCTTTGGATTTTTCCAGTAGAAGAGGTGTTGTGACAAGAGCTGTATCGTGAAATGCATTGAAAGCAAAGCAGAAAACCCAGATCCCACCATAGTCAGCTGTGCACTATCCATACTAGCAAAGTCCATATTTTACCAAGCCTTGCAAGAACACACAGCTCCACCTGCAAATCAAATTACCAAACTCTCAAAATCTTTATACTGCTGTCAGCTGTGCACCAATTATTCAATTATATGTTAGAACATTTTTCAACTAGAGCTATTCTCAATGTAGCCAGTTCAAGGCCATACTAGGAAGAACCACAAACTGAATTATCAACTTTATTAACATACACAACTCTTTAACAAATTAAGGATCAAATTTGAGAAAACCTAAGCTTGATATTTATATTAAGGGCCATATTATAAAAAACCAAAGCTGAATTTTAGTTTAAAAAAAGGATTTTGCTTTTCAGAAATCAAAATGAAATGGTTTTAACTGAAAACAAAAAACAACCCAAATCAATACATAGCAAAAGCTGAAAATTAAACAATCAAGAAAATTGTATCAATACAAAAATCTGAAACCCCTTAATACCAATATCCTTTTGACTTCTAAATCACCAGAAATTTAACAAGAAAGTGATAGAAAAATCAAGATCCAGAAAACGGTATAAACCTGTTCAAATAAACGGGAAGATATGCGTTAAGAATTATTTAAAAAAATGCGCTTCTGCCTTCTGGGGCATTTTTGGACTTACAGTGAATCAATCAAGATTAGAGACAACAAATTCTTCCGACTGTTTGATGAGTAAGCCGTAAGAGCTAGAAAATTGTGAATCTATTATTATGTCATCTGCTTTCTAATTTACTGCCTACTTCATTTAGTCGCCTCAGATTTTTCAATCTACTCGACCCCTTGACATCAGATATTATTTAAGTATTGCAAATGTTTCTTTTTGTGTTAGAATAGTATTTCAAATGTTGAATAAATATAACTATAATTTTGATTAAAAATTAAAGGAATATTTCAAATACTAATAATTCTCTCTTATAAAAATTTTCAAGTTCACGTTCAAACATGTGTTGGTTCTATTTTGTTGTAGCTTTTACTTTGTATTTGCATTGGACTAACTTAAATAAATTGACACCGTAAAGAATTATTATAACATGTTATCGTAAATTGCTCGTAAAAAGAATTTAAATTATCTAATGTTAGATTTTAGCATCAAATTATTTCATCCTTCTATTTGTTGTTCTCTTATTTATCATTTAGCTTAGCCCGTCTCATACAATTTGTCCGTGCGACAATATAATAAACACTTATTAGTAACTTGAAAAAATGGTAAGTATCCTATTATAATGTGTAAGAGTGCAGTGTTTGTATTTTACAATGTACAATATCTACTATATATATTTGGTCCCCCATTTTGACATTTCTCTTGTTTTATATTTTGTAGTCTAGCTCTTGAAATATACTAGTGACTTTATCAGTACTAGGGACATCACTTGAATCCAATCTTGGTACATAGTTATCACCTCAATGAATCCAAAGTTAAAGTCCAAAATCTGGGGACAAAATAAAGTAATATATTCACCATTTTCAGTATCAACACCTACTAAGGACAATATCATCCTTACAACAATTATTGGTCCAAAAATTATCATTGGATGTTATAAAGTCAGTGCTCTAATTATATTCTTGTTTGTAACCATCCAGCTGAATTATGGAAAGAAAGAAGTTGTTACTATTAGTTTTGTTTATGGTTTTAGTTTTTCATGGCTATTATTTTGAAAGAGGGACTTCAACGACAGTAACATATGATCATAAGGCATTGGTCATTAATGGAAAGAGGAGAATTTTGCAATCAGGGTCAATACATTATCCAAGAACTACACCTGAAGTGAGTGTTTTCTTCTTACATTATGCCAGCATTAGTATATGGCAATGTGGTGCATTTTTTCTTCCTTGATTTTCGATTTGACAATATGTAATATGGACTAAGAAGGAGTTTTCTGGTTGAAAATAGATATGGCCAGAGATCATTAGAAAGGCTAAGGAAGGAGGATTGGACGTGATAGAGACTTATGTTTTCTGGAATTATCATGAACCTGTCAAAGGAGAGGTATGAACTCTTTTCTCTTTTGGTAAATAACGATGGATTTAACTTATATGCACTGATAGTATAAAAGTTTTTATACTATCATTGTATTTTAACCTGTTGAAACATGTCCTCTGCCTTATTTTTCAGGTTACAAGTCCCGGTTTTTAACTACCAGTAATTATTTCTTAGGTGACCTAAATTTGTAAATTTTATACTTGCGGTGTATACAAGTTAAACTCAATGAAATTAAGTGAAATTTGTCATTATTGAGAGAATGGATTGTACTGAAGTGTTAACTGCAAGTCTGATTGCTTTCTCTTATGATGCTCACTAGTTGGTGTTTAATACACTTCGGTTTTATTTCAACATTTTACTACAAAGAACTCTTTAAATAGCTAGAAAAAGCTTTCTGATGCATAAACTGTCACTGTGTTAATAAAATTTCTTGGTTTATGCTGTTTGCTCTTTCCGTATTGCTGCAATTGCTAGCGTGTGGCATATATGGCTACAATTATGTGCTATAGCATGTATGGTCTTATTCATCTTCGCATGATTTCAGACTGTGTTAGTTTTCTTACAGAAGTGATTTTGGACCTGAAGACTTGGTTTGATCTGGTGCTTCTTCATAGTTCAAGACATTTACTTTCTGATCTTTTAATTCAGAATATCTATCAATCTAGTAACTCTTATATAAAGTTTTTTTACCTCATTTGGGGTAACGCAGTTGTTTGTTAGACATGTAGTCTCGCGACTCGTCATGTATTACCACAATTAAAGATTTCTCCTTTCGCATTATCTCTACATGTAATTACCACTTCCTACTATTGCAGTACTACTTTGAGGGCAGGTTTGACCTTGTACGGTTTGTGAAGACAGCGCAAGAAGCTGGTCTCTATGTGCATCTGAGAATTGGACCATATGCCTGTGCTGAATGGAACTATGGGTCTGTATTTCATCACACCAGACTTTCTTTTTCCTGGTTCATTGAACAGCGATAATAGCTAAAAACCTATTATTCTCTAAAGTTGTCAGATTCAATTTCATAAAATTATTTGGACACTTCATGGCAAAGTTTTCCATATATTGAAAAGAGGCAGTGGCTCATCTTTCCAATGGATTAAGCACAAGTCATTTTCTTATTTTTATCGTCTACATTCTAACATCTTTACTTATTTGTTTAATATCTTCAATTTTTTCTCTGTACAGGGGTTTCCCAATGTGGCTACATTTTATCCCCGGAATCCAGTTTCGGACAACAAATGAACTTTTTATGGCAAGTGTTGACCAGTAATCATGTTTTTGCTTTGGAGAACTATTTTCTAAAGATACCATTTTTTCCGATTATTTGATCCTATTGAATGTTTATTAATTGAAAAAACCTGTATTGTTTCCAATGCAGAGTGAAATGAAGCTCTTTCTTGCCAAGATTGTTAATCTTATGAAGGATGAGAACCTCTTTGCTACACAAGGAGGTCCAATTATTCTTGCTCAGGTTGTTTACTTTTTCTCGTTAATTTGGATGGTTCACCATGTAACCTCTTCTTATTACTTTAAATGTATCACACTCTTTTCCAATTTTGTGATAATGGATTGTGGTATATTAGATCTTCTTCTTGGATAGTACACTCTTATTACTTTGATAGTGCACCTTCCTCTTTTTCAAATCTTTTTCTTGCTCTTTTTGTGTTAATTGGTGATCCTATCCACTTAACAGGTAGAAAATGAGTATGGAAATGTTGAATGGGCATATGGAGTCAGCGGAAAACTTTATGTGAAATGGGCTGCAGAAACTGCTGTTAGTCTTAATACGACTGTCCCTTGGGTGATGTGCGCGCAACAAGATGCACCTGATTCAGTTGTAAGTGTTTATGGTATTCATAGTGGCATATTCCACCTGTTACCTTACTGTCCCTTCTCCTCCACGATCTCTATTATTTGCAGTGTAACAGAAGCAAATTTGTTAGCTATTAGTAGGATTTTTCTAAACAGCTGTTTAGAATAGATGTTAATATGCTATAAAAATGAGGCATCTCAGGACCCTTTTTGAACTATATTTCCTGCTGATGTTAGTTCTGCATAATTAAAAAACTGAGAGTAACTTCCTGCTGATGTTACTATTAATAGTTTTGTTTCTTAAACCATCAGTCAAAAGAAGGACAATTATAATTCAAAGTGATAACTACAAACATGTTGATTATGCAGATAAATACGTGTAATGGATTCTATTGTGATCGGTTCACTCCAAATTCTCCATCGAAGCCAAAGATGTGGACAGAGAACTACGTCGGATGGTAAATGCTGCCTCCTTTTTATTATTTTCACGGAACTCTGATTCCTGCTATGGTTTTTTTCTTCATTACTTAAATTTTGAAAATTTCAAGGTGTGTTTCCTTTTGTAGGTTCCTTGCATTTGGTTATGCTGTTCCTTATCGCCCTGTTGAAGACTTAGCTTTTGCTGTTGCACGCTTTTTTGAAACTGGTGGTACTTTTCAAAATTATTACATGGTAAAAGCCTGTTAATTTTCTACAGGTGGTTGTTAATCACTCTTGTTGCTTTTGAGATTTAATGCTGCATTCTTTTTCATTTACTAGTATTTTGGTGGCACCAATTTTGGTCGAACAGCAGGAGGCCCTCTAGTAGCAACAAGCTATGACTATGATGCCCCCATAGATGAGTACGGTATGATATCTTAGATAAGTAATATACCCTCTGAATTCCTTCTATTTCAGATACGAATCTTTAGTTCCACAACAGAATGTAACTTCAAGGCTGGAAGCTATAGTAGAGAAACTTTAGAAATGAATAGAGAAGTAGTATAAATTTTGGAAGAATCTATCTCCAAAATTGTGTAAAGGAACTGAAGTTGCCTGAAACCGATGTCTCTCTCCAATTCGCCACTCACATGAGATAAGATTTTCAGTGACGACTTTCTGTGGCGATCTCTTTAGTCACCACCAAAAGAAGTGCCGAGTAACGTTGCCGTTTTGAGTATTGACTTATGTTTACTTTTTATGGGCGAGCCAAGTCGCCACAAAAGCTAATTCGTATTATTATTAGCTTTTTTGGCGACTAAATTCGCTACAAAAAGTTCAGAAATGCACCATAAATAGATTTAAGATAGGTCGCTAGACTACAACAACAACAACAACAACCAAGTATAATCCCACTAGTGGGGTCTGGGGAGGGTAGTTTGTACGCAGACCTTACCCCTACCCTGGGATAGAGAGGTTGTTTCCGATAGACCCTCGGCTCCCTCCCTCCAAGAACTCCCTACCTTGCTCTTGTCGCTAGAATCTGTTACTGAAAATAGCGACATATAGTTTGCCGCTGAAACCATAACTTATTGTGGCAACTCGGCAATTACTTTGCATGGCAACTAAAGAGGTTGTCACTGAGAACCTTATTTCCTGTAGTGGCTGTTACTCTTCCTGTTATTTTCACATCCTACAATGCTAGGTGCATTGCAGTTTGAGCAATGCGCCTCACTTTGGTGGTTACTTCAGTGCAAGAACCATGGTGCAAAGGCGTGCCTTGAGTGCCTATGATCTCCTCCTTGAAGAGGGCAGTCTTAGACATACATATAGCTCGCAAAGTGACATATTAATGGTCAGGTAAACTTTCTGATGAATATGTTAGCGATTTGGAATAATAAATCAGAAGTTTAGTATTAGAAGACTCATCTAAATTAGAAATTTAATACATTCTTTTTTCATTTGAACCTTTCTTCACTAAAGTAGAAGCATGCCTCGTGGGGGATCTCACGTAGAAGTAGACGGACCAAACTCTGCATTTTCTTTTCTTATCTGTGAGTAAAGAGGAGAAACTGATTAATCATCCAGGGATTCTCCTAAGGTCTCTTTTGAAACTTCCACATTAGAATAGAAAATTAGGCATATCGCTTACTCCATTAACTGACTTGGAAATGACTTCTGCTAATAAGAGGAAACATCTTAATCTAAAAGCATATTTTAAAGCTGCCTCTTTGAGGTTATCAATCTTATTGGAGGTACTTGATGCAGGTTTCATAAGTCAGCCAAAGTGGGGCCACCTGCGCGACTTGCACAAGGCGTTAAAACATTGCGAAGAGTATTTGGTTAATGCAGATCCAACTCATTTGTCCCTTGGTTTTAAACTTGAGGTATACAACATCTTCCAGATTTCAGCTGTTTAATAGATCAAATCCAGATAACAATGATAATTGAATCTTAGCCCAACTTCTTCTCTAAAAGTTGTGAAGAAAATGGACCTTGTGCCTAACTCATCTATAGAATCTAGCTATTTGGAAAAGTTTGATCAATTCAGAAGTCTTTTTGACTATGAATAACTATATTTTTTTGTGTTGGATCAACGTCACTTGTTCTTTTAAGTTTGACACATCAGAAATGTCTACCAGGCACATGTATATTACAAAACCTCCAATGACTGTGCAGCCTTTCTTGCTAACTATGGTAGCAGTTCAGATGCAAATGTCACATTTAATGGGAAGTCATATTTTCTTCCTGCTTGGTCTGTTAGCATTCTACCAGACTGTAAGAATGTCATATTCAACACCGCTAAGGTACTGCATTCACATACATACATTTTTTCCCACTCCAGTGTCGCTTTTTATATTCTGTTTGGAGGACCCCCTCAACGATCTTTAATTTCTGGTGTTATTATGGCGTTGTACGAGCAATGATAGACTTCAGTAGTTAAACTCTATTCATTAGTTGTGCCAATACAAATGCATAGTATATCCTGATCACCTTGCTTATAACATGAAACTATGATTGTATAACTCGCCTTAAGAAGCTTTACTGAAATCTACTCTGCCTTAAGTTCTGCTACTGCTATCTAACATAATGTTTTCCCTTTTACTCATGACGGAGAAAGGTTATTTCACAAAAAACAATTGGAAGTACAGCCTTTACTCACAACACAGTTACAATTGAAAATTCCCTGGAGTCAGGTCCTTGGGGCTGGTACAAAGAAAAAGTTGGTATCTGGAACAATAATTCGTTTGCAGCATCCCGCTTAGTGGAGCAGATAAATACAACAAAAGATACCAGTGATTTCCTTTGGTATACAACAAGGTAATTTATTATATTTCCTTCACTTAGTGCTGCTAATTTATATTTCTTTGCTTAAGAAGCTGCTTCGGGGATAGATAGTAAGTGAAGATGGTGATACTGCTATATGTAACTTAATCATTTATTTGATGTGATAAGCTGTTTACTCCGTTCATGTATATCTCTAAGTGGCTTTTTCTTTATTGCCAGTATAAATGTGGAGGAGAACACTAAGAAGAGAAAAACAAAAGAATTGCAGTTAATTATTGGAAGTTTGGGACATGCAGCTCTTGTTTTTGTAAACAAGAAACCAGTTGGTAACTATCCCATCTAATGTCTACTTCTTCAAGTGTGTTTAATGACACAGCCAAAAGTTCCAAAGTGATGCTAACGGCATATTTCTACTTCTGTAGGATTTGGCTACGGTAATCACGATGATGCAAGTTTTGTTCTAAGTAAAGCAATCCATCTTAAGAAAGGAAACAATACATTGGACATATTAAGCATGATGGTTGGTCTGCAGGTAAAGTCGTCTATCTCGGTTAGAGGCTTTTCCAATGCTTTGCATGTTGAAGCATATCTCTTACCGCTTCCACTTTGATTACATTTTTTCTTACTCATTTATTATGTGATTCTCCAGAACTATGGACCATGGTTTGACATTTCCGGAGCAGGGGTATTTTCTGTTATCTTCAGCGATTTGAAGAGTAACAAGAACTTTTCTTCTACGGAATGGATCTACCAGGTTCTTGATGACTACTTTGACTAATAAATCTTTTTATGATTAACTGTCTTGAATTCTTCTCACACTCACCTGAATGCCTGAATTTAATGAGTTTCAACAAAGATACTTTTGTATTGAAGTTGAGGAAACAAAAGTAGAAAAAGACCAAATTATGGGCTCTAAGCTAACAGTGGTCTACAGTAAACTTTTACTTCCACCACAGATTATGTTTATGTCATGCAGGGTTGATATACTTTCTCATTTAAATATGACTTCACCTTCTCTAACTATTTTTTTAGACATATAAATAACTCCAGTGAAAATCTAATATAGATAGGTGAGACTGCCTCGAATGTCTTCTCACTAGAAAACTTAGTGAAAAGGCATAATAAAAGCAGCATAGCTAATGGTATACGAATTCCACCTAATGCATCTCAAAATTACTCAATGAGATTACAACATAGAACACTTTGAAATCCAATACAAAGAGTTGCGCTTGTACCTCTAAGGAAGAAATTCTACAAATTTAGCTTCTGATAACTGAGTGTTCTCCTACCATACAAATTGAGGTCAGCACTCTGCTTCAACCAAAAGATGGAAAGGGGATACATCATCAATTGATTGAGGAAATGCATTGTCTTATTTCATGGTCCTCCTATATTTACGAAAACAAGCTTGCTGAGGAGAGAATACATGTTGGTTGCAGAATTCCTTTTCTTTTTCCGGATCCTCTTGGTGCTGGAGGGGGGGTGATTTGTTGTCTTCTCTGTGATTTCATAAGGTTGTGACTTTGTTGTTGTAAGATCACAAGGATAACATGAGACTTGATTGCTTATTTTCAGGTAGGACTTGAAGGTGAGTACCTTGGACTTGATAAAGTTAGTCTTGCAAATAACTCGCTGTGGATTCAGGGGAACTCTGTTCCAATAAATCAGAGTTTGATATGGTACAAGGTGTGTGGAATTGCTTGTATTTCTGGTTCACTTGTTTCGTATCAACTGCTTATCGTTTAGGTTCCTTTCGAGGAATAGAGTGGTAGTTAATGCCTATGCTGGTGCTACATGTAGCTAGCTATTTCATGTCTATGGTCATCCTTTTGAAGCTCATTACTAATGAATAGTCCACTGGATAAATGATAACTGAAAAAGAGAAGGCTAGAGAGAGCATTAGTTGCTTCTTGTATATGTCCTCAATGCTAATTTTAGTGTTGATTTATGCCACATATAGAATCTGTGCCTTTCAAGCTTCATTTATTCTCTTGCTATGTAGTCCCTTTATTTGCAATTACCATCTAATAAACAAAGGTAGTAATTTGTCACATCTGTTGTATTCTTGTCTTGATTCTGGATTTCTTATTTCCAGGCTAGCTTTTCTCCTCCAGAGGGAAAAGGTCCTGTATCGCTAAATCTCTCCAGTATGGGTAAAGGTCAAGCATGGGTAAACGGGCAGCATGTAGGGAGATACTGGTCTTCTTATCGTTCACCCTCAACTGGCTGTTCAGATAATTGTGACTATAGAGGAGCTTATAATTCATGGAAATGTCTGAAGAAATGTGGTCAACCTGCTCAAGTTTTGTGAGTCGATAGCAATGGCTAGTCCAAAGCTTTTCTTTCCTTTTTCTTTTCCCCTTTTGCATATCTGCTCCTTGTTGCTCTATCTGATGTCTACTTCATAAGGCAAAGGTAGAGAGATTGCACCCCTTTCCCTATAGACAAGTTGGTAATGGTTAATACTCTTAACTAGCATCTTATAGTCACAAAGGAAAAAAGTACCCCTTGGTTTCTTATTCTAAAGAGTAAACAATCTTTGGTATACATTACACTGGAAGATGATTGAAGGAAATGAGCTTTATTTGATTGTTCCATTCACTGGCTACAGTGTAACTCCCCTTTCGTTTCCTTGAGTTACTATGGTGAAGAATTGTACAACAGTGTGGACTACATACTAACAATTAAATCTTCAAATAGGTACCATGTACCCCGCAGTTGGTTAACCCCTGGAAAGAACCTGCTTGTGCTGCATGAAGAACTTGGTGGTGACCCTTCAAAGATATCTTTCTCATCGCGAAATGGACAAAATATTTGTGGGCATGTATCTGAGTCTGATCCTCCACCTGTTGATACTTGGAAGCCTAATAAAGATCTTGCATCATTGCGACTGAGTTGTGAACAAGGATGGAATATCACTGCACTTAACTTTGCTAGCTTTGGAACTCCTAAAGGAGATTGTGGAGCATTCATTATAGGGAGTTGTCATTTGGATGTGTTATCAATAGTTCATCAGGTAATACTAATATATCCTTATAACTTGTGCAATACTGGTGATGACTCCAGAAAGTCCCCCTATGCTGCTCAAACTTTGTCCTTCAAAGCCTGAACTAAGCCCACTCTGTTGCCCCTCAATAAGAAGCTGAGCTACATGGTCCGAAAGGTGTTCAATTGAATCTCCTTTGTCAGAAATTATACTATCCAAATAGGTTAAAATCATTTATATATATATATATATATATAAATTGTTGAATTCTCTTGACATAAGCGAAGCTTCTAGTATAGTGACAAAGGTGGCTTTGCTATTGCTTTAGGTTGTAGGTTCGAATTCTAGGTATGGCATTTTATGCATTTTTTTGAATCCCCTTGTCAGAAATTCTTACTCCGCCACACCGCCCTCAGCATTGAATTTTAACTAGTCAAGATGTGACCTCACGTGTTTAAATTTGAATGACTCTGCAGGATTGTGTTGGCAAGCCAGGATGTCTTATTCCTATCAGCACAGCTAAGTTTGGTGACCCCTGTCCAGGAATAGTAAAAAGTCTGGCTGTTGAAGCTTTTTGCAGTGTTTGAGAATCATCAATTGCTATGGTCCTCCTAGGATTTAGGAAGTATAGTCATGCATTAGCATGGTAACCTTCTTGTCAAATTTTATGCTTTTAGCAATCAAAGGTAATGATCATTTTAACCAGAGCCAGCTAGAGCGTGCAACTTGTAATCTATAATCCTGAAGAGTATCATTATATGGAAAGCCGTTGCTCTTTTTTCAGCTCTATGTTCAAGGCTTTTGTTCTATTACTGGTTGTAGGAACCTAATTAATAGTCAAACTTTAGATCATATCAGGGATCGTAATGCATTAGGAAGATTATGAATCGTAGAGAGGGAATTACTTAAAGAGGAAACGACGTTGCGAGACCTTTTTTTGGGGGGGTTGGGGGGTGGGTTGGGGTTATGTGCCCCCATTCAATTAATCTTGACATCAAGATGTTATTAATTCAATGAAAATCTAATCGGGTTCAAAAGAATTTTTTATTTCAACATTCATCTCAACTCTACGTCAATGTTCTCTTTTTTTCTCTTTGCTAAATCATACGAAACATGACATAAAATCTGGTATAACTAAAAATATTACTTATTATTAGGGATGACAAACATGTGGGTCGGGTCGGATATGGAACATGTCTAAAACAGGTAATGCAAAAACGGATAAATTATCCGACCCGAACCATATTTAATACGGATAAAAAACGGGTTAACCGGCGGGTTATCCATATTATTCATGATTTTTTGAATATGACCACTTTTGGGAGAATTCCTAGTCTCCTATACGTGTATGGAACCCCCAATTTGAGGCTTTACAAATGTAAAAGACTAAAAGTTAAACACATTAGTTATCCATTGATTATCCATTTTCTAAGTGGATACTATGATTATATTTGACCCGTTTTTAAAATGTTCATTATCCAAGTAGGTGAATAACTATTTTCTTTTAATTATTTTGTCACCACTACTTATAATATACTCCTAATTATTTTTGGTGGGCCACATGAAAAGCAACTCTTAATAGACAGAGCAATGAAACTACAAAACCAAATAGAAATTCACTCTTCTTAATTAGAGAAAGAAAAGATAGTATACATACTTCATGAGCCAGAGGCAGCTAGAGGTTGCAATTTGTAGTCAATAATACTTGAGCATGTCACTCCTCTGAAGTATCTAGTAAAGTATTAATTGGAAAACCTTTGCTCTTTTTTCAACGTTATGTTCAAGGCTTTTGTGCAAGTGTCAAACTGGGAGGAGCTGGAACATATGTAGACTGTCGCTATACACGGCCGACCGTGTGATGCTTCAGAATATGCAGGCAGAGGAGTGGAACATCTGCCATCCACATACGTCGACCAGATACCAAAACTCTGGTAATTAATCCACCAATGAGCTCATCGTTGTAAGGCTTCCCGTACATACCAACTGTTACACAAGATAGATAATTATTAAATTTTCAAATTGAATATAAATATTCTGACGTGTCGACCCACTTCCTCGCATAGGGTAACGATGGTGCATCATCGAACTGAACAGGCCGGTAATAATCTCTCCCAGGCCCAAACCTAAGTTTCATCAAATTAGGACCCACTAGCTTGTTCCACGTCATCAATATGCCACGCATTTTGAGTTTTAAATTAATCTATAAAGTGAAAATAATTTGGGAGTGAGAAAAGCTCCAAAATCGGGCTTCAATGGAGGACACGAGGGGATCAATGACCGGAAGGGAAAGTGAGGTGACCGTTTGAAATAAATGGGAGGTATAGGGCAGGGAGTATTGCGCGCTATACCTGTTCGACTTAGCTAACGACTGTTACCCAAGACACGTATAGCGTTATACTACCTTTTTTTATTTTGGAAAAATTACTCTGTCACTCTATAAACTTTCCCCTTCAAAAATAGCCCAAAATAAAATATCTACTAAAAGAGGCTCAAATATCATTTTGGGCCCAAATAATTTCAATTAATATCAGTTTTTTTGTATTCGTTATTTTTGTAATACAGACACCGAATTTTCACTCTCTCTCTATCTATCTCTCACTTTCTCTCTCTTTCTCTCTATGCAATTTTTTGCTAAATTGAACCAAAATTGCTGAAATTAACGACAAAACAAGAAACATTTGCGGTTATTTTTGTCTGATTTTCAGGTAATTTGGAGTAGAAAATCTCTTGTTTTGTATATTTTTTCGGATTGCATGTGTTTTTGGAGAAGCGATGTTGCTTTTTTTTTAGGCTTTTGCGACTGAATTGTTTAGTTAGAGTTCATTGTATGTATCTGTTATAGACGATTTTGTTAGTTTTGGTCGAGTTTTGTATCAATTTCTTCACAAACTTCTGTAACCGTTTGTTCATATAATTCTTTTTTAAAATTTTCTCATTGAACCTAGTTTCAATTGTGAACAGGGCAATATGATAAGACAAACTCGTTCGATTAGTTCATCACCTTATTCAAAGTCGGTTTCAATTGAGAAATCGAGCAACATGACTAGAGAAACTAGGTCGATGAGTTTATCTCCTCATTCAACCCCTGTTTTAGCTGAGAAATCGATTGATGAATGAAATATAGGAAGACAAAATTATTCTGACAATGTTAAAGTGTTAGAATCTCGAAAGGATGTTATTGGACAATCTGAGAAAAAGAAGAGCAAAAGGATTAGAGTGGATGATGTTGAAGGTAAGAGGAAACGTGTCGTGGAGGACGAAGTGAATTTGGGTGCCAAACCAAAAAAAAAAAAAGTAAGGTTCAGAAGGCAAAAAAAGTTAAAATTCCTGACAAAGTTTGTAAGGTACATACAATTTCAGTTATATTTTTTTCTATTGCTGAATCTTCTTTTAAAATTGAATTTAGTTTGTATTTGTTTGTTTTTAATTTGTGTCATTTATTTGTAGCCTTGGAAGCTTTATATTTCAGTTGGTGAGTCGTTTCCTATTACTCATTGGATATCATACGCTAATGTGGACATCGTATCAGTTTTACAGTCCAAGTTGATTGATGTCCAGCTGCGGATGTTTAGGAAAAGTTGTTTTGGCTATTTCCTTGATTTACCTCGAGCTGCTAACCAGGCACAACTTATTCGTTCTTTAATGTTTAGGGAGTTGGTTCAAGATAAGTGTGATCAATTTTATGTGAAATTGAATGACGAATGTGCTTTACGTTTTGGTCTTCAGGAATTTGGTGTTGTAAGTGGTTTAATCTGTTATGGCAATGAACATGTTGAGGGTAACTTCAGTGGACCCAATAGGTTGGTGGATACTTATTTTTCTGATTTTGAAGCGGTGTTAAAGAAGTCGCTTATTGATTATTTTGAGAAGAAGAAATGGCAGTCTGATGAAGACGCAATTAAGATTGCAATAATTTATTTCATAAACACATTTCTAATGTCCACTCAGGCTTAGAAGACATTTATAAGTAAACGTGATTTCCATTACGTCGAGAGTGGTGAGTATGTGTCCTTTCACTGGGGTAAGATTGTGTTTCGAGCTTTAATAAAATCGGTGAGGGACAGGTTGAGGGGAAAGTCTGAGTTTTATAGGATTGGTGGATTTCCTCTAGCACTACAGGTGTGGTTCTATGAATGTTGCACTGTAGTTGATCAAAAGTTTGTTGTTCGCATTGGAGATCATACACCAGACATATTGAATTGGGAAATAACAGACAGCCCCACACGTGAGGACTTCTCTACTGGTTTCTTCAACAGCACATGGAATAAGGTACCAGCTTTTATGTATTGATGGGCTATACATATATGATACACTGTAATTCATTGTGATACATCAAATATATAATTTTTATACATCTTTGATACATCTAGGACTGAAGCACTTTTTGTTACATTTGCAGTTTAAAAATATTTCTCCTACAAGTGAAGAGCTAAGGAGATTTACTTTGCCTGTTGAAGTTAACGATAAGTATCAGAAATATTTGACATCACGTAACAGGGGAAAACTTTTTATTGATGATAGTGATGATTTTGTCACGTCACCCCCGAAACAGATTAAGGAGCCTGTCCCACCAAAAAATGTTGCCGAGTGTCCAACCTGTTGATTATGACCGTGAGTTACAGAAGTTGAAAACTGATGTTAAACAGGTTTGTATTGGTTTTATATATATATTTGTTTTTTGAAAGTTTTGTTAAAAATGTATATTCAAAGTCTATTATTTTTCTTATTTGTTTCCTTTTGTAGCTCCATAAGTAGTTAAAGTCCTTCATGGAATATGTTTCTGATAAACTCAAGGAAGTCTTTGAGTTGATAAATTTCAAGGTATGTGTTTCTTTTTCATTATGAATTTCCTTTTATTTTTTTGGTTAACTTACTGTATCCTTTTTAAGAAAATAGTTTGATGCAAGCGAAGACAAATATGGTGCATATCCAGAGGAAGACACCAGTGATCGTCAAGACAATAATAATTTTATGAGCAATTATAACGACCCGGCCGGTCGTTTCGAGAGTTATAGCCTCGATCCCCTATTAACTGCTTCTCCTATACCTATTTCTGCTATTGTGACTTGCCGAGAGGGTTCGTTTTGGTTTTGGAGTGTTTTAGGACACTTAATCCCTAAATGAAGGTTTAAGCCTTAGGATTTAAACTGTAGTCGAAACTGTGTGAAGACGGCTCCGGAATGGAATTCCGTCTGTTCCATTAGCTCCGTTAGGTGATTTTGGACTTAGGAGCGTGTCCGGATAGTGTTTTGGAGGTCTGTAGCTCATTTAGGCTTGAAATGGCAAAAGTCTAAGTTTTGAAGATTTTGACCGGTAGTGGACTTTTTGATATCAGGGTCGGATCCCAATTCCGGAAGTTGGAGTAGGTCTGTAGGGTTGAATATGACATGTGTACAAAATTTGGGATCAATCGGACGTGGTTTGGTTGGTTTCGGCATCGGTTGTTGGAATTGGAAGTTTCAAGTTCTTTAAGTTTGAATCGGAGGATGATTCATGAATTTAGCGTTGTTTGATATGGTTTGAGGGCTCGACTATGTTCGTATGGTATTTTAGGATTGGCTGGTATGTTTAGTTGAGGTCCCGGGGGCCTCGGATAAGTTTTGGGTGCTTAACGGATCAAAAGTTGGGTTTGTGTTGTTTCTGAAATCTTCAGGAATCTGGTGTTTTTGCACCTGCGGCGGGGAGACCGCAGGTGCGGTATCGCACGTGCGGAGAGTCAAGCGTAGAAGCGGAAAAATGGAGGAGCTCCAGGGGTCACTGGTGCGAGGTGAATTCCGCATCTGCGATGCCCGCAGATGCGATAGAGTGATCGCAGGCGCGGTGAATGACCGCAGAAGCCGACAGTGCTCCGCAGGCGTGCACACGCAGGTGCGCCCCCCTTTTCGCAGATGCGGTCCCAGCCCCTTTAGTGATTTTTCGCACCTGCGATGTTATTTCCGCAGGTGCGGTTGAAGGCCCGCAGAAGCGGGTTTATTGGCAGAAAAAGGACCAAATCGAGGGTTTTTATCTCATTTCAATTTTTAGGACGTTGAGAACTCGGATTAATGCGAATATTTGAGGGATTTTCAGACGAAGCTTGTGGGTAACGATTCTTAATTCCTTTATGGTTATATTCCACTAATATATGGTTGATTTCATCATCTAATTAAGAAATTTGGGGAAAATAGGAAGAAGTTCTTCAACTAAAATTTTGGGTTTTGATTGAGATTTTGACATTGGATTTGGAAACATTTGATACGAGTGAACTCATGAGTGAATGGATGTTCATATTTTGTGACTTTTATCCGATTCCGAGACGTGGGCCCGGAAAGACTTTTTGGGGCGATTTTCTAATTTCTTGTTTTAGCTTTGATTTCATTAATTAGATTAATTTATTATAGTTGTATTTATTGTATGTAATTGATTTTGGCTAGATTTGGGCCATTCAGAGCCGGATATTCGTGGAAAAGGCATTGTTACCGATTGATTGAGCTTGGTTCGAGGTAAGTGGCTTGTCTAACCTTTTGTGGGGGAAATCCCCTTAGGATTTGTTGTTGTTATGATATGTGAGCGACGTGTACGTAAGGTGACGAGTGCGTACACGGGCTATTTATGGAAAAATCTGATTTTTACCGAGTAATAGCCTGCTTTTCATCTTATCTGAATATACTAGCATGTGTAGTTATCCTGTTAGCCTAGAATAGTATGTCTACGTGTCCTAATTGCCTATTTAAACTCTTTGCAGCATGTTTAGTAAATCTCTCTTCTTTCTTGACTTGTACCTAGTCTAAATTATAGGTTTTCTTGATGTAACTATTATACTCATTTGTTTGAGCTGCGTATTTACTTTGAGACTACGGGACGGTATCCTGGGAGATCCCCCCTGCATATTTACTTTTGAGACTACGAGGCGATTCCTCGAGAGATCTCCCTGCATATTTACTTTTGAGACTACGAGGCGGTACCTCAGGAGATCTCCTTGCACTTTTATTTTGGGACTACGAGACGGTATTTCGGGAGATCCCCTACTGTTATCCATGTGTTCTGCGTTGCTACTTTGCTATGTTCTCCTTGTTTAAATTCTAGCCTCTTATTATATTGTTATACTCTCCTGCTTATTTATTATATACCAGTAGGGCCTTGATCTGACCTCGTCACTACTCGGCCGAGGTTAGGCTTGGCACTTACTGGGTACCGCTGTGGTGTACTCACGCCCTTTCCTGCACATGTTTTTCGTGTGTAGATCCAGGTTCCTTTTACCAGCCTCGTCCTTAGTTGCAGTCGCTGCCGTTTCGGAGAACTTCAATGTACATCTGTCAGTGCCCGCAGATCCTCGGAGTCCCCATCTATCCCTCTATGTTGATTCTTCTCTTATTTATATAGACACTGATGTATAGAACAGTTAGAACTTCGTAGAAACTTGTGACTTACGGTGTTCCGGGTCTTGGGAGTGTCATGTATATTTCGAGAGTTGATTATTGTATATGCCGAGCGGCATCTCAATTGCTTATAAAATATCTGTTACTGTTAGTTGTTAAATTTTCATATTTTTCATTTCATTTTCGCAAGTGTTAGGCCTAGCTAGTCATAGAGACTAAGTATCGTCACGACGATTCATGGAGGGAGAATTTGGGTCGTGACAGCAATATGGAGTTTGGTGGCAATGAAGATGTTGGCATGGATGGTTGTAAGGTGTGTTTAGTTGTGCATTCTGCATTTTTCCTTTTTCTTTTCTTTGTTGTTTTTGATAATTTGATTCTTTTTTAAAAAAAATAGGTCGGTGGAAGTGAAGGCAAAGATGTTCCATATTCTCAAGGATATACCAGTGCGCATCATCGTAACAATATTGTGCTCTATGCAGCAGATCAGTTAGGTGTCAATATCATGGAAGAACCTTCTGGTGTGAAAGTTAACATGTTCGTTGCTAAAGTAACTTTCACACCAGATATAGCGCATGATGGCGCTATTGGTGAGACTACAAATGAGGCGGTAGGTTTCGGCGGCGTTTGTGGAATTTAAAAGTTTAGAAGTACTTTAGGCTTGAATCCGGGTGTAATTGGTATTTTGATGTTGTTTTGAGTGATTCGAAGGTTCGACTAAGTTTGCATAGGGTTATATGACTTGTTGGTATATATTGTTGAGGTCCCGGGGGCCTCAGGGTATTTCGGATGCCCATCGAAAGGAAATTTGGACTTAGGCATTGCTAGTTTCTTCTGGTGTTCTGGTGTTTCGCACCTACGGTGGGAGCCC
The DNA here is from genome assembly GCA_000715115.1 of Nicotiana otophora. Taxonomy (NCBI): domain Eukaryota; kingdom Viridiplantae; phylum Streptophyta; class Magnoliopsida; order Solanales; family Solanaceae; genus Nicotiana; species Nicotiana otophora. The sequence goes on from AWOL01S0017688.1 coordinate 58,595, forward strand.
GCAAGTGCGGCCCCACATAAGCGAAGAAGAGGACGTAGATGCGGGCAAGGTTGAGTTGAACTAGATACGCAGGTGCGAGGTTAGGAGCAGATCTGCGTAACCGCAGATGCGGAAGGAGGGCGCAGATGTGGAAAAGGCCTGAGTGGGAAGGATCGCAGAAGCGGGCAAGGCCCGCAAGTGCGCACCCGCAGGTGCGAATATGTGGCCACAGATGCGGAATCTGGGAGCTTAAGTGGGATCCGCACCTACGATGGAATATCCGCAGGTGTGGTGTCGCAGATGCGACAGAAGGTTCGCAGGTGCGGTTTTGCTGGGAAGAACCTATAAATAGAAGATTCGAGATTTTTCACCATTTTCACATTTTGGAACTCGAATTTTGGAGGCTTTTGAGGAAGATTTTGATGTGTTTGCTGAGGTAAGTTCCTTATGCCTATTTATCTTCAATAATGGTGTTTACCCACTGATTTTCCACCTAGTTGGTGAGTTTTTGAAGTGAGATTTGGGATATTAGGGCTTGAGAATTTGAGAGAGAACTTTGGGGTTTTGGAGGGTCAAATGATGTCGGATTTTGATAAATTTGGTATGGTTGGACTCGTGAGTGAATGGGCTTTCCGGTTTTATGACTTTTGTCGGATTTTGAGACGTGGGCCCGGGGGGAACCTATTTCAGATTTTTGGATTATAATTTTGTGCTTTTCTTGTGAAATTGATTCTTTTAGTCTACATTAATTATATTGTACTGCTTGTGGCTAGATTCTGGGAGTTTAGAGATTGATTCGAGGGGCAAGGCATTGCGGAGTAGGATTTTGCACGGTTTGAGGTAAGTAACAGTTTTAAATCTGGTCTTGAGGGAATGAAACCCCGGATTTTGGTATGATGTGACTATTTTGAAGGTGACGCACATGCTAGGTGACAGGCGTGTAGGCATGCACAGTGGGAGATTTTGACTTGGTCCGTCCCATGAGACGGTAAAGTCGAATAGACTATTGTTAAATACATGTTCTCTCTATGTTATAGAGATTTGACTACAAATCATGTTAGAAATTATTCTTAGGGTACGTGATAGTACGGTTGGGACCCGTAGAGGTTGTGTACCTGTGAGGAATTGTTGTCTTGTACTCAGTCATACTTTTACTTGCGCATCATATCTCAGTCTCTTCTTAATTCCTATTGATACACTGTGTCATTTTGTTTGGGTTGATCTTTATGATTTCTGAGGGCCGTGAGACTAGAGAGGTACATGACTGAGTGAGGCCGAGGGCCTGGGTGTGAGATATATATACCGTAGCACGTGAGTTGTCCGTGCAAGCCATGATGTTTATACTTAGCACGTGAGTTGTCTGTGCGGATTCTGATATGATACTAGAGCACGTGAGCAGTCCGTGCAGATCATGATATGATACGATAGCGCATGAGTTGTCCTTGCGAATTATAGCGCTTGGGTTGTAGGAGACCCTCCGGAGTCTGCACACCTCAGTGAGCGCAGGTACCTATTGAGTGTGAGTACTTAGGGATGAGAGCCGAGTGATTGAGCTGTGGTGACGAGTTGAGTGATTGTTGCCCTGAGAGGCTGTACTTGCTTTTTCATTTGTTGATGCACTTAGTTGCTATCTGTCATTGTCGTAAAATTTTTGAAAGATTCTATATCCGAATTTACCTGGACTTTAACTGTATAAGAACTGATTTGATTTGAACTATTGGATTTGAAAGCATGTCTATTCTTTGCTAGAATTATTGAAAATTAACTGTATTTGTATAGCTCGTCACTACCTTCTCAGATCTTTATTTATTTCTGTTACTTGCTGAGTCGGTTGTACTCATGCTACACCCTACACTTCATGTGCAGATCCAGGTGTGTTTGATCACGGAGGTCGTTGAGTTCATGCATGATCGAGTACCGGAGACTACGAGGTAGCTGCCGACGTCTACAGACCTTGTCTCTCGTTCTATGTTTTCTTTCTTTTCAATAGTGATACTAAGACACTTTTGTATTAGACTCGATATCTAGATGCTCATGATTCAGTGACACCCCGATATCGGGCTATTTTTTCGCACTTATATTTTCTTTTTTTAGGGGTTTTACCCCCGTTTTATGCAAAACTTCGGTTATTTTAAATATCTTAATTCATTTCTATTAAATTTTAAAAATTATTTTGGAAAGGTCAGCTTGCCTAGTATCACGATAGGCGCCATCACGACGGGTTAGGTTTTGGATCGTGACAAGTTGGTAGCAGAGCCTAGGTTACATAGGTCTCACGAGTCATGAGCAGGTTTAGTAGAGTCTTACGGATCGGTACGGAGTCATCTGTACTTATCTTCGAGAGGCTACCGAACCATTAGGAAACTTCACATTCTTGAATCCTTGTCGTGCGAATCTGTTGATTCTAGTGACTAAACATTTGTTATTTTATTCTCTCACAGATGGTGAGGACTCGTACTACGGGGCAGGACAGACAACCACCAGTACCTCCAGTCAGGGCCGCGAGAGGCCGAAGTCGCGGTAGAGGTCATGGTAGGGGCAGAGGTGCAGCTCGCACCGCAGCTAGGGCAGCACCTGTAGATCTACCAGTTTCACCAGTTTAGGAGCAGGCTCTAGTTGTGGATGAGCCGGTTGGACCAGCTCAGGCACTACCTCTACCCATGGTGATTCCAGGCCTTTAGGAGGCCTTAGCTCAGATTCTAACCGCGTGTACCAGTCTTGCTCAGGCGGTCTCTGTTCCGGCCGCAGCAGCCACTTCTCAGGCCAGGGGAGGTGCTCAGGACTATGTGGTACCTATCATACCTGATGATGAGCAGCGTCGATTGAAGAGGTTTGGGAGACTCCAGCCTCCATCTTTCAGTGGTACCGACGGAGAGGATGCACATGGCTTCTTGGATAGGTGTCAGAGGATACTCCGTACAGCAGGTATTCTCGAGACCAGTGGGGTCTCGTTCACTACTTTTCAATTCTCTGGGGCTGCCTTCAGTTGGTGGGTGGCTTACGAGAAGCGTAGGATGGTCGGCGCAGCACCCCTTACATGGCAACAGTTCTCTGGTCTATTCCTCGAGAAGTTTGTGCCACAGTCCCTCGGAGAGGAGCTGCGCAGGCAGTTCAAGCAGCTTTGTCAGGGTGATATATCCGTGACGCAGTATGAGATGAGATTTTCAGAGTTGTCCCGTCATGCTATCTAGTTGGTTCCCACAGACAGGGAGAGGATCATGAGGTTCATAGATGGCCTCACTTTTTAGCTGCGATTGCTTATGACTAGAGAGAGAGTGTCTGGTGCTACTTTTGATGAGGTTGTCGACATTGCTCGTCAGATTGAGATGGTTCGCAGTGAGGAGCGGGTTGAGAGGGGGGCCAAGAGGCCTCGTGGACATGGTGGATTTAGCAATGTTCATTCTGGGGGGTAGGTCCACCACGGTAGGGGTCGTCCTTTCAGACATGCTCAGACGGCTCGCCCAGTCCACCGTGGTGCATCATCTGGCCATGAGTCACACAGTCATCAGCAAGGCCAGTCGTCATTCAGTGCACTACCAGCGCAGAGTTCTCACCATGCTTCGTCAGCTCAGGTTTCCACGGGTAGCTCCTATGGGCATCAGGAGCAGCAGTTCCGTCAGATAAGGGGTTGTTTCGACTGAGGAGATTTTGGTCACATCAAGAGAGATTGCCCTAGGTTGTTGAGTGGGTCTCCACAACAGAATACTCGACCTATGGCACCAACACCATCAGCTTCACCACCCGTCCAGCCAGCTCGAGGTGGGGCTCAGTCAGCTAGGGGTCGCCCGAGAGGGGGAGGCCGATCAGGGGGCAGCCATGCCCAGTTCTATGCTCTCCCTGCCAGACCAGATGCCATTGCTTCAGATGCTGTGATTACAGGTATTTTCTCTGTTTGCCACAGAGATGCCTCTGTATTATTTGACCCTGGTTCCACTTATTCATATGTATCATCTTATTTCGCTCATTTTCTGGATATGCCCCGTGAATCTCTAGTTTTATCTGTTCATATATCTACTCCGATGGGCGATACTATTATTGTGGACCGTGTATATCGGTCATGTGTGGTGACTATTGGGAGTATGGAGACTAGATTGGATCTCTTGTTGCTTAGTATGTTTAATTTTGACGTGATTTTGGGTATGGATTAGTTGTCTCCATGTCGTGTTGTTCTAGACTGTCATGCTAAGACTGTGACGTTAGTGATGCCGGGGTTGTCGAGGGTTGAGTGGAGCGGTTTTATAGACTATTTTCCCAGGAGAGTGATTTCATACTTGATGGCTCAGCGAATGGTTGAGAAGGGTTGTCTATCCTATTTGGCTTTTGTGAGGGATGTTAGTACAGAGGTCCCCGCTATTGATTCTATTCCTGTGGTGTGTGATTTCCCGGATGTGTTTCCTGCAAACCTGCCAGGCATGCCACCTGACAGGGACATTGATTTCGGTATTGATTTGGTGTCGGGCACTCAGCCCATTTCTATTCCACCGTACCGTATGGCACCAGCTGAGTTGAAGGGGTTGAAGGAGCAGCTTCATGAACTCCTTGATAAGGGGTTTATTCGGCCTAGCGTGTCACCTTGGGGTGCACCAGTTCTATTTGTGAAGAAGAAGGATGGTACTATGAGAATGTGCATTGATTACATATAGTTGGACAAAGTCACAATCAAGAACAAGTATCCTTTGCCGCGTATAGATGATTTTTTTGACTAGCTTTAGGGAGCGATGGTGTTCTCCAAGATTGATTTGAGGTCAGGGCATCACCAGCTGAAGATTCGGGACTCAGATATTCTTAAGACAGCTTTCAGGACCCGATATGGCCATTATGAGTTCCTTGTGATGTCTTTTGGGCTGACCAACGCCCCAGCAACGTTCATGCATTTGATGAACAGTGTATTTCAGCCTTATCTTGACTCGTTTGTTATTGTATTCATTGATGACATCCTTGTGTACTCTCGTATCCAGGAAGAGCATGCCCAGTGCCTGAGGATTGTGTTACAACAATTGAGGGAGGAGAAGCTTTATGCAAAGTTCTCCAAGTTTGCGTTTTGGTTCAGTTCAGTGGCGTTCTTGGGCCACGTGGTGTCCAGTGAGGATATTCAAGTAGACCCGAAGAAGATAGAGGCGGTTCAGAGTTGGCCCAGACCGTCCTCAGCCACGAAAATTCGGAGTTTTCTCGGTCTTGCTGGTTATTACCGCCGTTTTGTGGAGGACTTCTCATCCGCATCGCCCTTGACTAATTTGACCCAAAAGGGTGCTCCTTTCAGGTAGTCGGAGGAGTGCGAGGAGAGCTTTCAGAAGCTCAAGACTGCTTTGACCACGACTCCAGTTCTAGTTCTACCATCAGCTTCTGGTTCTTATACAGTGTATTGTGATGCCTCGCGGATCGGCATTGGGTGTGTTCTGATGGAGGAGGGTAGAGTGATTGCTTATGCTTCGTGCTAGTTGAAGCCCCATGAGAAGAACTATCATGTCCACGATCTTGAGTTAGCAGCTATTGTTCACACCTTGAAGATTTGGTGGCACTATTTGTACGGGGTCCATTATGAGATTTACACTAATCAGCGGAGTTTGTAGCATTTGTTCAAACAAAAGGATATTAACTTGCGTCAGCGAAGGTGGTTGGAGCTTCTTAAGGACTATGATATCACCATTTTATACCATTCCAGGAAGGCCAATGTGGTGGCTGATTCCTTGAGCCGCCATGTGGAGAGTTTGGGGAGCTTAGCATATCTTCCAGCAACAGAGAGGCCACTGGCATTGGTTGTTCAGTCCTTAGCTAGCCAGTGTGTTAGATTGAATATTTTTGAGCCGAGTCGAGTATTGGCTTGTGTGGTCTCTCGGTTTTCTCTTTATGATCGTATCAGGGAGCGTCAGTATGATGACCTCCATCTGCTCGTCCTTAAGGAAACGGTCCAGCATGGTGATGCTAGGGAGGTCACTATTGGGGATGATGGTGCATTGAGGATGCAGGACAGGCTATGGGTGCCCAATGTAGATCGTTTGCGTGAGTTGATTCTCCATGAGGCTCACAGTTCGCGGTATTCTATTTATCCGGGTGCCGCGAAGATGTATCAGGACTTGAGACAACATTACTGGTAAAGGAGAATGAAGAAGGACATAGTGAAGTATGTAGCTCGGTGCCTAAATTGCTAGCAGGTGAAGTATGAGCATCAACGACCTGGTGGGTTGCTTCAGAAGTTAGAGATTTCGGAGTGGAAATAAGAGCGGATCACTATGGATTTCGTTGTTGGGCTTCCATGGACTCAGTGGAAGTTTGATGCAATTTGGGTGATTGTGGACGGCTGACCAAGTTAGCTCATTTCATTCCTGTGATGACTACATATTCTTCCAAGCAGCTGGATCGAGTATATATCCGCGAGATCGTCAGGCTTCATGGCGTATCGGTATCTATTATTTATGACCGGGGTACGCAATTTACATCACGGTTCTAGAGGGTCGTACAGCATGAGTTGGGCACCCGAGTGGAGTTGAGCACAACATTTCACCCTCAGACGGACGGACAGTCCGAACGCACTATTTAGATATTGGAGGATATGTTTCGTGCGTGTGTGATGGAGTTTGGGGGTTTGTGGGTTCAGTTATTGCCACTAGCAGAGTTTTCCTACAACAACAGTTATCAGTCGAGCATCCAGATGGCACCGTATGAGGCTTTGTATGGTAGGCGGTGTAGGTCTCCAGTAGGTTGGTTCGAGCCGGGCGAGGCTAGATTATTGGGTATGGACTTGGTTCAGGATTCTCTAGAGAAGGTTAGGGTGATTCAGGATAGACTACGCAGAGACCAGTCCAGACAGAAGAGTTATGCGGATCGAAAGGTTCGCGATGTTGCATTCATGGTTGGAGAGCGGGTCTTGCTCCGGGTGTCACCCATGAAGGGTGTTATGAGGTTCGGAAAGAAGGGCAAGTTGAGCTCGAGGTTTATCGGTCCATTTGAGGTATTGCGACATGTTGGGGAGGTTGCTTCTGAGCTTCCCTTGCCTCCCAGTCTAGCAGGAGTTCATCCAGTATTCCATGTTTCTATGCTCCGGAAGTATTATGGTGATTCGTCTAACGTATTAGATTTCAGCTCAGTCCAGTTGGACAAGGATTTATCTTATATTGAGGAGCCGGTGGAGATCTTAGATAGGCAGGTTCGAAAGCTGAGGTCGAAGAATATTGCTTCTATGAAGGTTCAGTGGAGGGGTCGGCCGGTCGAGGAGGCGACTTGGGAGACCGAGCATGATATGCGCAGTCGTTATACTCATCTTTTCACCACTTCAGGTATGTCTTTATGCTCGTTCGAAGACGAACGATTGTTTTAAGAAGGGGAGGATGTAACGACCCGGCCAGTCATTTTGAGTGTATTAGCCTCGATCCCCTATTTACTGCTTTTCCAGTATCTATTTCTGCTTATATGACTTGCCGGGAGGTCTTGTTTTTGGTTTCGGAGTATTTTGGGCACTTAGTCCATAAAACAGAAGCTTAAGTCTTAGGATTTTGACCGTATTCAGAATTATATGAAGACGACTGCTAAATGGAGTTCCGTCAGTTCTGTTAGCTCCGTTGGGTGATTTTTGGACTAAGGAGCATGTCCGGACTGTAAATTTGATGCCTGTAGCTAATTTAGGCTTGAAATGGCGGAAGTCGAATTTTTGAAAAGTTTGAC
>AWOL01S0017688.1:66603-96953 GCA_000715115.1 Nicotiana otophora
GGGGGGGGGTTCACTTTTTGATATCGGAGTCGGATTTCGATTCCGGAAGTTGGAGTGGGTCCGTAATGTTGAATATGACTCGTGTGCAAAATTTGAGGTCAATCGTCCGTGGTTTGGTAGGTTTCGGCGTCGTTTGTGGAATTTCATAGTTTAGAAGCTCTTTAGGCTTGAATCCGGGTGTAATTGATATTTTGATGTTGTTTTGAGTGATTCAAAGGTTCGACTAAGTTCGCATGGAGTTATATGACTTGTTGGTATGTTTGGTTGATGTCTTGGGGGGCTCGGGGGTATTTCGGATGCCCATCGGCAGGAAATTTGGACTTGGCATTGCTGGTTTCTGCTGGTGTTTTGCACCTGCGGTGGGAGCCCGCAGGTGCGGCCCCGCAGAAGCGAAGAAGAGGACGCAGATGCGGGCAAGGTTGGGTTGGACTGCATGCCCATGTGCGAGGTTAGGAGCGCATCTGTACAACCGCAGATGCGAAAGGGGAGGTGTAGATGCGGAAAAGGCTTGAGTGGGAAGGATCGCAGAAGCGGGCAGGGGCCGCAGGTGCGAATATGTGACCGCAGATGCGGAATCTGGGAGCTTAAGTGGGATCCGCACCTGCGATGGAATTTCCGCAGGTGCGGCATCGCAGATGCGACTGAAGGTCCGCAGGTGCGGTTTTGCTGGGCAGAACATATAAATAGAAGACTTCGAGATTTTTCACCATTTTCACATTTTGGAACTCGAATTTTGTAGACAAGGTGGGTTGCTCTGATGGTAAGCACCCTCCACTTCCAACCAAGAGGTTGTGAGTTCGAGTCACCCCAAGAGCAAGGTGGGGAGTTCTTGGAGGGAAGGATGCCGAGGGTCATTTGGAAACAACCTCTCTACCCTAAGGTAGGGGTAAGGTCTGCGTACACACTACCCTCCCCAGACCCCACTAGTGGGATTATACTGGGTTGTTGTTGTTGTTGTTGTTGTTGGAACTCGAATTTTGGAGAATTTTGAGGAGGATTTTGAATTGTTTGCTGAGGCAAGTTCCTTGTGCCTATTTATCTTCAATAATGGTGTTTACCCACTGATTTTACACCTAGTTGGTGAGTTTTTGAGGTGAGATTTGTGAGATTAGGGCTTGAAAATTTGAGAGTGAATTTTGGGGTTTTGGAGGGACAAATGATGTCGTATTTTGATAAATTTGATATGGTTGGACTCGTGAGTGAATGAGCTTTCGGACTTTGTTACTTTTGTTGGGTTTCGAGACATGGGCCCTGAGGGCCATGTTGAGCCTATTTCGAATTTTTGGCTTATAATTTTGTGCTTTTCTTGTGGAATTGATTCTTTTAACCTGCATTAATTATATTGTACTGCTTGTGGCTAGATTCGGGGAGTTTGGAGATTGATTTGAGGGGCAAAGGCATTGCGGAGTAGGATTTTACGCGGTTTGAGGTAAGTAACAGTTTTAAATCTGGTCCTGAGGGCATGAAACCCCGGATTTTGGTATGATGTGATTATTTTGGAGGTGACACACATGCTAGGTGACAGGCATATGGGCGTGCACCGTAGGAAATTGTGACTCGGTCCGTCCCGTGAGACTGTAAAGTCGAATAAACTATTGTTAATTACCTGTTATCTCTGTGTTATAGAGATTTGACTGCAAATCATATTAGAAATCATGCTTAGACTATGTAATAGTATGGTTGGGACCCACAGAGGTCGTGTACCTGTGAGTTATTTGTTAATTGTTGTCTTGTACTCAGTCATAGTTTTACTTGCGCATCATATCTTAGTCTCTTCTTGATTCCTATTGATACACTATGTCATTTTTGTTTGAGCTGCTCTTTATGATTTCTGAAGGCCGCGAGACTAGAGAGGTACATGATTGAATGAGGTCGGGGGCCTGGTTGTGAGGTATAGATACCGTAGCACGTGAGTTGTCCGTGCGAGCCATGATGTTTATACTTAGCGCGTGAGTTGTCCGTGCGGATTCTGATATGATATTGTAGCACGTGAGCTATCCGTGTGGATCTTGATATGATACGATAGCACGTGAGTTGGCCGTGCGGATTATAGTGCTTGGGCTGTAGGAGTCCCTTGGAGTCTGCACACCTCCAGTGAGCGCATGTACCTATTGAGTGTGAGTACTGAGGGCTGAGAGTCGAGTGATTGAGCTATTGTGACGAGTTGAGTGACTGTTGCCCTGAGAGGTTGTACTTGCTTTTTCATTTGTTGATGCACTTAGTTGCTATTTGTCATTGTCGTAAAATTTCTGAAAGATTCTATATCCGAATTTACCTGCACTTTAACTGTATAAGAACTGATTTGATTTGAACTGCCGAATTTGAAAGCTTGTCTATTCTTTGCTGGAATTATTAAAAATGAATTGTATTTGTATAACTCGTCACTACCTTCTTAGTTCTTTATTTATTTCAGTTACTTGCTGAGTTGGTTGTACTCATGCTACACCCTATACTTCATGTGCAGATCCAGGTGTGTTTGATCACGGAGGTCATTGAGTTCGTGCACGATCGAGTACCGGAGACTACGAGGTAGCTGCCGACGTCCGCAGACCTTGTCTCTTCTTCTATGTTTTCTTTCTTTTCAGTATTGATACTTAGACACTGTTGTATTAGACTGGATATCTAGATGCTCGTGATTCAGTGACACCCCGATGTCGAGCTATATTTTTACACTTATGTTTTCTTTTTTCTTTTTTTTTGTGGAGGGGGGGAGGGGGGGATACCCCCGTTTTATGCAAAACTCTAGTTATTTTAAATGTCTTAATTTATTTTTATTAAATTTTGGAAGTATTTTGGAAAGGTCGGCTTGCCTAGTATCACGATAGGCGCCTTCAGGACAGGTTAGGTTTTGGGTCGTGACATACATAGATGATACAAATATGATACATAGCCGATACAACTTCTTTTTTAATCAAACAGATGTATAATTTATTGATACACAAAGATACATAGGCGATACATAAGAGCTACAAATATGATACATAGCTGATACAACTTCTTTTTTAATAAAACAGATGTATAATTTAAAAAATACACTTGCAACACGATTTTAAATGATAGATCAAATATTTATTTATATCTAAAATTCAAATGACATTATGCATTGATACAGTTCTTGATATATTGAATTCTTCTAAATCTCTATGATATTCAGTAAAGACAAATAACAAGTAATTCTATGTTTGACATATTTCATCCTCTCTTTGGATTATTTCTATAAGTTTTCCTGTTGCGACCTTGTTCTCCACACTGTCCACATGAAATCGACCTTTTTCGTTCCCTTTCATATATTGGCTTGCACCTCCCCTTCCTTGGCCTTCCTATTGATTTAGTCACGTTTGGTGGCAAGACTTTTTCATCTAGAACTTCAGCAGAAAATTTTCATGTGCTTTCATCAGGAACCAGATAAATTGAAATTTTATAGGTCTTCAATAGGTACTTTCTGGTGTAGTACACCGAGAAATACTCGATGTGATCAATGTATTTGTATTTTAATATTGCCCAAGCATGTGCACATGGCAGCTCATCAAACTGAAACATTCTACAGCTGCAAGTTCGATCTTTTAGATACACCATTCTCTGCTTACCCTTGTCAAGTACTGAATATAAGTAACTCGTCGAAGGGGTCACCAACAAAATTTATCAACTATCATTAGTAGAGACAAAGCATATGCCCTCAAAATACATATACTGTAGAGCCTACAACATTTCAAATAGCTTAATATCATGTCAAACTAACCGATATTTCAGCAGTGGGGTAGGCATAGATGCTACAATAAATTGAAATCTTTATATATATGTTGGTGGCCGCCTAAAAGTTGAACAATTTGCTTACATAATGACTAATTCCTTGCATGCCCCAGAAGAAACAGAGAATAGAGGTAGACCAACCAACTTTGAAAAGAAATAGAAAACCTGAAGCCTTGGGTAACAGAGATACCCTCCATTACTTGAACACTATAATATTGCCTTTGTGCAAACAATGAATATTAGAAAACGTTAGCTTTAATCAATTTGGTCTCCATGTGCCGTGCAGGTGGACACTAGTTTAACAGAATCACATAAAGGGTTCAAGATATAACAAATCCATGAATTCGGCATGATTACATATTATATGCACAAGTATCTACAGATTCTAGTCATACCTTCATCCGATGTGACAATTCGAGATTGTCCATCAGCATTGTATCATAGTTTTTCCAAGATCAGTAAATGACTCTATTGCATTCTTTTGGTTTGTAACGTTCCATCGTCCGATCGATTGCCTTATGTACTCCAGCAAAGGCAGTACTTGGAGTTCCCTAGCAGCCTTGAGCGCTGCATTGATCGACTCCGCAACGTTTGAAGTCATTGTCAATCTTCTGTTGACAGTGGAATGTGCTCTCGACCATCTTTCATACCCAACGCTGATTAAGTAATATTTGACCCTCTTATCAATTCTCTCTACCTCTGCCATGTGGTAATCAAACTTCTCAACTGTATATGCTTTGGCCATAGCAAAGAATATATCTTTGAGCTGCAAATGGTTCTTCTTGTAATATTGTTTTACATTATTCCATAGATGCCATATGCAGACATAGTGAGGTACTTGTGGATACAATGTTGTCGTTGCATTTTCAATGCCGTCATGCATGTCCAAGACTATGCACATTCCTTCCCTTTCCTCAAATGAATCCTTGAACCTCGCAAAAAACCACTCTCAGGAAGTATTATTTTCTGAATCTACTATGGCATATGCGAGTGGTAGGATACTACCTAATAAATTGAATCATATAAAAACATTTGAGCATATACATGAATAATATATGCTCCCTCCGTTTCAATTTATATGAACTCATTTGAATGGGCATAAAATTTAAGAAAAGAGAGAAGACTTTTGAGCTTGTGGTGTAAAATGAGGCACATATATTTTGTGTGGCTATAAACCATTGCATAAAGTTAAATTATTTCCAAATATGGAAAATGGTCAGTTCTTTTTGGCACAGACTAAAAAGAAAATAGGTTCACATATATTGAAACGGAGGGAGTATATATATATTTATTTACATTATTATTCTTATTCTTACCTGCTGGATCTTGTGTGGATGCTATCAATAATGTTCCTCTGTTTGTCGATTTAAGAAAGGTTCCATCTACAACAACAGCCGGTTTGCAATACTGCCATCCTTTTATAGACGGATATAGTGCAGCGAAAGCATACATGAACAAGTCTTCCTCTATTTTTTTCAAACTTACCACCGACCTAGGATTTGTAAGAACCAGCATATAAAAGTAGCTTGGCAGTTTTTCATATGATTCACTCGGGTTCCCTCTCAGTAGTTGAACTGCATATTCTTTCAATCTCCATACTTGCATATATGTCATTTGAAGACCATACTGCATGTTCATGTCTCCAATTATGTCAGTAGGAGTGTATATTGTTTTTAGGTCTTTATACTCGTCTACCAGAAGACTGCCGATGAGTTTTGCAGTAGCTTGACGTTGTGTGTAAGATCTGTCTTTCACCGGGCATGAGTGCAGTTTGCTAAAATTTCTGACCTTGAAAAGTTTTACTTTTTTCAGGCTCGGAGACTTAAAACATCAATCGCAGTTGTTGTTGATGCATACTAGGCAGTACCTACGACAAGGATATAAACTTTTCCATCAATAAATAGAGCGACATGAAATACAATGATATATAATGATACACACTGCTATCAACAATACTAGATGAAAAAATACAACGACTATACAATACTACACGGTGACAACCACAACTTAAAAGTGTACATCCACCGACTTACAAGCAACAACTTATTTTTTGCATAATTATGCTTCTAACATCAACAACGATATACATTGAGATACATAATTATACAGTAAATATTCCGATACATGCTTTCACTTGATCTATGCACCTTAAACTGAAATTTTTCCTTTACTTCCAAGCGCTTTATGACTTTGACTATCGTAGCCTTGTCTTTATAAATTTAACCTTCTTCTACATCTATGTGGTGAGGGTCAGCTATTATTGTATTTTAATCAGATTCTGTATCCTGCCAGTCTTCTCCATCCCCAAACTCAATCATAATAATTGTATCGCCATTGTATCTCTCCTGTATAACTGAGCTTTGTCCACACTCTGAGGAAATCACAGCAGAATTTGAATTGTAGCAGATCATATCCATATCCTTTTCACTCGATGTTATACAAAGGGGATACATTATAAATTCCGAGCTTTTTTTCCAGCTCAAGATATACACATACACCCATATTATTGTGTATCATTATTGGTGGAGAATCGTTTTGGACAGTGTATTTGGTTTCAATAACATTCAATGAAGTATCTATCATAAGCATCAACATTGTAATCTACAAAACTGTTATCAACATTCCATCGGCCACCATACTGAATAAAAATTGGTAAATTTGTCATTGAAGCAGTTGAAATTAGGTCAAAACTCACTAATTCCTTGATTGTTTTTTATTGTAGTTCGTAGTTCCTTCATCAAAGTTGTATCTACAGAGAAATCGTGAAAGGAAATTGTTGCTTCTACAGTAAAATTGATCCATTTTTGAGTGAAATTTGGAGCTCCTTTTGAGAATTGTTTGGGAGATAATGCCGTAATTTATAGAATGTAGGTCTCTGTGAAATTGATACGCTTGAAAAACAGGCAAGGAAGGAAAATCTTTAGCGTGATTCTCGAATGGAAGAATCCTTCCTTGGATGTATCTCTAACTTTCGGCTATTTTTGATAAGTGTCTAATTTTGAGCTAGAGGTTGGTAAGTTTGAGTTTAAATTAGCTATTTCTGTACTTTTTCCTTCTATTTTTTCCGCACATTAGTTTGGTTCTTGGACTATAATTATGCGTTATTTCGGTTTCAAACTCTTTGGTAGAAGGCCAATAAAATAGGCAACTTTACATAACTGTCACAGTTTAAAAAAATATAACAAATTGTTAGCATGAAACTCAATATTACAGTTGTGACAGAAAAATATTTATATTTGTAGCACACGGTTCCATTAAAATAGGAATTTTAATTATTAATCTCTAAACATAAGCAATTTGAATGGAAAGTCAATAATTCTTTGTACAAAAATCATGCCTTTTTTTTCTCTTTATCTATTTGCTTTCCTTCTTTTTCTTCATCTTCTTAATTTTGTTTTCTGCCGAAACTAATATATTTTCTAAATTTGTTCTATTCGTTTTCTTTTAAATTATCTTTCTTAAGTTTTTCTCTTCCTTCTTTCTTCCTTTCTTAACATAAAGATCTTACTTCGATAATAATATATGTTAATATATACAAAATATATATATAAAAAATATACATTGAATTAACACATAAAATATACAAAAATTATACATAAAAATATATCTTCAATTAAGATGACACTTGTACATGTGAAATATACATTAAAAAATATATCTTAAATTTAATTAAGATGGCATATAAATATACAAAAAAAATATACATAAAAAATACATCCTGAATTAAAATGGCACTTGACATATAAAATATATTTGAAATATACATCTTAAAATAAGATCGCACCTCACAAATAAATATACAAAAATTATATACATAAAAATACATTTTGAATTAAAGTAATAAAGACGTATAAATCAATACATTTTGAATTTAGGTTGCATTCACATATGCATTAGATTTTAAAAAAATAGAGTGAAGAAGATGAATGTTGGAAAGGAAAAATGGAGGTGGACAAAAAAAGTACTTCGATTAGTGAGTCAGTTAACTTATTAAATGTTGAGCTTAATTTTTATAATATGCTAATAATAATAAAAAAGTGTTCTTTATGAATAAATAATAAATGATTGCTATTTTTTTAAAATAATAGTTAAAAAAGGATAAAAAAAACTCAATAAAAAAAATAGCTAGCCCAATAATATTAAAATTTTCTTTTATTTAAAGCAATCTAATTGGATTTAAATCATCAACCAATTATTTCCTATTACTTATTTGGACTAATATACCAAATTTAAGATAAAATCCAATTTTCTAATGGATTCAAATTTGGTAAAATTTTACTTATCTACACTTGCGTCGACAAAATTAACTCCAGCTGAATAAAAAAATTAAAATATTCAAAAACGGGCGAACCGTTTTTGACCAGTACGTAGTCGCCAAATATAGATCTTTCTTCATGTTAAAAACACAGAGAAAATGACGAGAGAAAATACGGGAAATTAAGTGGGCAAATTAAATGACACAAGTATGCATTACACTAGCATAGGAACACATTATACACCAATACAANACGTCGACAAAATTAACTCCAGCTGAATAAAAAAATTAAAATATTCAAAAACGGGCGAACCGTTTTTGACCAGTACGTAGTCGCCAAATATAGATCTTTCTTCATGTTAAAAACACAGAGAAAATGACGAGAGAAAATACGGGAAATTAAGTGGGGCAAATTAAATGACACAAGTATGCATTACACTAGCATAGGAACACATTATACACCAATACAATTAGATTAATTTGAGAAAACCAAAGTACATAAACATAAAGATTATATATGTTAAAACTAATCCTTCAAATGTAGGAGTAGTTGAAAAAGATGCACACGTGCATTCAAGATTGGAATTTGCATGTGCCATAACCTAAAACAAAATACAAAACACAGAGAACGCGTCATTAGAATATTACTATAGGGAACCCTTTTTTCTTGGACACTAATATATACAGTTATATAAATTAACCATGGTAAAAACACTTATTCATTAGTTGTACAAAGGAACAAATTTCAACTCGGAATGTGACTTACTTGGATCAGCAGAGGCGACGACACCAGTACCGGCAAAGTCACAGTTGAATTGGTTGCGGCCCTCCCTTTGGTAATAAGAATTCATGGCAAAGGCAGCGTGAGACCTAATAGTGTTGGGATTAAAGCAGGGACCTCCAGCTTGAATTGGGGTGCAATCAACTCCTTGGCTGCACACATAGTTAATGTTGGATTGTAATTGTGCATCCGTCGCCTCAGCTTTCGGCATGCAGAATTGTTTGCTCTCTGCTGGTCTTACTGGTGATGTTGGTTGCCCTTTGTTGCCACTGCCATTTCTTGGCGCGGGCAATGCTGGTGTTGGTTGAGCCTGTGGGTATCAAAATCACAAAGATGGTATAAAAGTAGTTCGTCATAACTAACAGATAAATAACTATGTGAAGATTATGTAAATGATTTGAGGTGACAAATGAATGTACTGGTTCTAACTTGGAAACAGGTCAAATCAATAAACCTATTGTAACTCAATTCACCCAAAATTTGCATGGGTTAATTAATACAGGTCATAACTTAATCCGTCTAATATTATCCAATTTACTGCCCTTCACATGGGCGGATCCAGCCTTTCTGTATGAACCTGGTACTTTTGACGGAGGAGCATAATTTTATATGTAAACTTATAATAAATAGTAGACATGAACTCACAACGTTAAATATAAAATGAGTTTAATGTTAAAAATATAAAAATTAAACCAATTAGAGTATAAATCTTGGTCCTTCACCTCTAATATAATTTAATATGACGTAGAAAATATAAGGCATATCACCGTGATATGTGTGATTAACTTTTAAGCACACTCAAGTTTGAATTACTGGCCGGCCCAGGAAAGGAAAATTAACACATTAAAAAACAGCAGCATAAAGTACTAAAAACGACAGGATTCAAATTTAAAGATAGAAAAATGATGCTCAAATCTTTTTCTTTTTCATTTTCTACATAGTAAAAAGACATCTCAGAAATGGGCTTAAAGGATTCGACAGCACATGATCATTAGGTCGTAGCGGTTGAACTTTCCAGCACGCTACCCTTTTTTGTGTACTGAGAAACGATAGTACCGTTATTACTATCTTTTCAATGGAAGGGGAATCCAATGTAAAAAATTTAATATTGTAAGTGGTGGGACTGGTGTCAAGTTTATGAAGTTCCAGCTTGCAACGTATCTGGTTAAAATTTTTTGGTTTATTAGTTCGAGGATAAAAAAACAAACAATGAGCTAAAAATACAAATCTAGCTACTACTACAAAATAATTTGAGGTCCATATTCTAAAGCGTTCGTCTATAAGTATTTGTGTTATATAAACTAATAAAAAAAGGTATTTGCGCTAACACCGCCATTTTGAAATCAATTAATTGTCGGTTACCCTATTCGATAGACAAAGTACATCCAAACCGAGGTAGGTGATATTTTTCACATGAAGCCAAGTGCCCCTCACATGGACAGTTTAACATAATTCATCTTGAGTGGGAAAATGCAATACAACCAGCTGTACTCAACTGGGAAAAGCTACCAACACTTCAAGATTCTTGAAGCTACGTCCCACAAAAGACAATAAAAGAATAGGAAATACGTGAAACAAATTACAAAAGCTTGTCATAATTATAGCTGGACAAGGCAAATTCCTATTAAACCCCTCAATTCAATTTTCACATCCTCTTAAAATGACTTAAATGCCCTCCATGCTTCGAATGTTGGTCTAGTAAAATCATTAGATGATTCCTGTTGGTCTAGTAAAATCATTAGATGATCAGTTAATGAGACCTCCGTTTATTTATACTTTAAAAAAAAATACTAGTAGTATTTACTTCCTCAGCCAAACATAAGAAGGTGGTGTGGTTTAAAAGTTCCCTTGTTTTAGCTGGATGTCAGAATGGTTTCCAAATTGGACATTAAGCAGCCAGAAGAATATGAAAAAGAGAAGAAATTCAACTTTAACCTATAAGGAACAAACTATATATGCAAGAACATTAACCGAACACACACCAGTACTTTAACGCGAAACGGCAATATAATACAAATTCTGAAGCGATGAAAATCAGGTGGTAATGAAGAAAGTTCAAATTACCTGCTCTCCTTTCAAGACTCCAATATTGTAAACCGGGGTGAAATCCGGGCGGAACAATCCAAAATTCCTCTCAGCAGTTGAACCGGGTTTAGTGTTTTCGTTGAACAATCCGAATATGTATGTCTCAATCTTCCTGTGCGGCATCAATGGCGTCCCTGTCCCAGAGTTGTACTTCCTCAACAGCCCACCATTGTAAGAAGCCGCATTTTCCACCGTACATTGAGGCTCAAATGACTCACCCTGAGATGGCCATCCTGTCTCCGCTGCTACAATCTCTACATCTGGGTATTTAAGCCTTACCATCGACATATACACCGCATCTAACAACATGTCGAACGAGTTTGTGTACCATTTCTTAGAAAACCTGTCGTAGACACCCTTGTTTTTTCTGAATAGAAGGAAGTCCTCTTGTTTTGTGTTGTAACCAAAATATGGGTAAGGGTTGACCATAAAAGGTCCTTTAGTCTCGCGCAAGAATTGGAGCATAGGGGCCAGAATACCCACATCCCAACCAGGCCTAAACCTCGCGGCGCTAGGTGGGTTGGATCTTAAAAGGATACCCAGAGAATGAGGAGAGGAGACCTTGATATCCTTTAACCCGGACTGACCAAGAGCTTGGTAAAAGGTTTTCATGGCAGGAACCAGCTTCATCTGGATATCTGGTCCGTCCCAGTGGAGGACTTCATTTCCCACAAGAATAACATCAATCTTGGTTTGTGGGTAAAAGGGCTTGATGTTGGCGTCGATATATCGGCGAGCATAGCTGATGTCCAAGAGGTTGGGGATCTCTCCGTTTGGAACAGTGACGGTAACTGAGATTCCTGTGTTAGAGAAGGCTCGGAGGATGTCTGGGTTGATGTCGAAGATTTTGATGCGGTCAATGACGGTCTTGTCTTTGAGAAACTGAGCAACTTGAGCTGGCGGGGGAAGGTTGTTACCTAGTGTGCCATAGTTAACACCGATAGAATTAACAGCCGGGAAAAACAGAGGAGCAACAAAGAATATTAGCACCAACAACATGGACGGTCTTTTGTCTGGCATGTTTGGGTGAAGAAGGGAGAGGGAAAATGGAAGGATTATTAATGAAGTGGAGAAAGAGAAAGAGGGTCAAATTTGGATTTGGACTAGTTTGAAGTTTGAACAAAGGAAGGACGTTCAAAGGCTGTTGGCGATGGAGAGTTCTAGTTTTGAGCTTCGTTAATGCCTTGGGAATCGAGGGGGGCCTATTATTTTGAATTTTGAGGGAGCATCCTATAAACGTGTCGTGGCCACAAAGGTTAAAAGGGATGCCATAATTATTCTGATTACGCGTATGTTGCGCAACGCCACTTGTAAAATGAATATGTCCGAAAAGCGACAATGGACTCTATACATTTTTATTTATAGTAACACCCTCATTATCCAGCGCATGGGATTAACATCATGTTACCCGTGCTGACACGGCCCAAAATAGAAACTATAAGCTATTTTTGTATACTTCAAATTTTAATATTATAATATTTCATATTATTTGTACATTATGTTTATGTATAATTTTAAAATTAAAAAAATAATCTTTTTAGATCTTTGTGCGTAAAAATTTGCGTTTAAAAGTAAATCTCTCATATATAAAAAAAAAATAAAAAAAAATACATGATCATAAAACTAAAAATAAGTTTGTAAGCAGCCACAAAATCAACTGACCTTAATAATTCAAGTAGAGAATTTGCAAATTCATATAAAACACAAAGTATGGCGATAGAATATGTCCAAGGCTTATGTCGAGTGATATATGTTTGTAGATATATACAAATCCACACGAGACTTACATCGAGCAACTTAAACAATTACGTCAACCTTGTTTTCGGATAGTCAAAACAGATTTATACATGCTAGCTATATGATTCAGGTGAGTTTGATTGCATCAAGTTTCTTCTCCTGCAACACTTTGATAAATTGAAATGATTATAATGTATTCATTTCGACAAATGTTGTTTGTTGCCATATAGAGTAGAGTACAATATTCAGCTGAAAAACATGTATTTTATACACCATGGTAACAAAATAAAACATATAAATTCGTTTCAGTATGCAGCTTATCCCTAATGGTTTCACAAGTATTGCTCTGAGATGAAGATGAGCGATTTCTGTTTCATTTGATGATGGCATCACCAAATCGGTTTTTCCAGCATTGCAACAAGTAGCGCTTTGGTGGGGGAAGTGAAAACCTTACATATGGAGCAAACATCTTATAGAACGAACCAAAGAACTCTGCTTCTCCAGATAACCAGACATGTTATTTAGGTGTGAGAAGTATGTGTACTCATCTCAACTAACATGAACTGCTAAAAATGTATCTAAAACAACTTTATGTTCACGCTAATTGTTAGTATAATTGAACCCCAAGTAATCAATCCTATGGTCATGGATTAGCATGGTTTATAAATGGTCATTGTTTAGGCCAGAGCCAGCTAGAGCTTGCAATTTGTAGTCAATAATACTTCAGCATGTCACTCCTCTGAGTTATCCAGTAAAGTATTAAATGGAAAACCTTTGCTCTTTTTTCAGCTTTATGTTCAAGGCTTTTGTTCTATTACTGGAATGACATCTACATTCATTCTGCAATCTGTATTTTGTACTTAAACTTGGAAATGGATAGGAAATTGGGAAGTACAAGTAAACGCGGATGGCAAAGATGACTCAAACAAAAAGTTGCAGTTGGGATTTACTTTGAGATCTCCAGATTAAGCATTCAGCCATCCCCTCAGGAACCAGTAAAAAGAACACAACTATTTCACGCAACAAAAAAAAAAAAAAAAAGGAATGTGGGAAATCGTAAAAAGGCTTTGTTTTATTGGAATTTTGCAAGTACAAGTATAATACATGCAGCAGAGGTTGGGGGACTGGAAGTGCAGGGCTTACCGGCTATATTTAAGAACAAGAACACTCTCTTTTACAACATTTAAACAGTAAGCAAAATCTTCCCAATGTGCTTGCTGCTTTCCATTAACTGATGACCCTCAGCAGCTTCTGCTAAAGGGAAGTACTTGTACACCACCGGTTTCACCTTGCCTGCTGCAATTGCTGGCCAAACATTCTTCTCCACTTCCCCCACAATTTGAGCTTTGTTTTTTGCACTTCTACTACGCAAGCCAGCAGCTGTAGAAAAGTCACAAATCGACATAAAATATACTGAAACGCAACCAGAAATGATGTCCATGTCATTCATTCAAAGAAAACTCCGATGAGATTAGATTTCAAAGGGAGCTCTCCAAAGATGTCAGTCAAGGAGTCTTTAACTAACGGACGGGAAAACTTGCTTTGTTTTAATTTCATTGAAGTAGAAGCAATTTGCATAACCAAAATGGGAAGACAGAAAGAGAAGTCGAGAATACTAACAGTTGAACATCTGATGAAACTATCGTGCATCATTATGACACGAGATATCAGGGTAAATCAGATGGCTTCGTTTCTCGAGCCTATTCTTAGAATTGAAGCTGCAACTGGGAACTACTGTGTATCCATGGAATTAACCAACTGAATCTACACTCTAAGCCCAAGTGAACACTATACCTTAGAAGTCATCTATTGACATGTGCAACTATTTGAATACATTCTCTGCCCACTCACTGAGCTAGTTGGAGACAAGATAGAAAGAAACTGGAATTGCAGTAGGTTTTTTTTAAAATTTCTCTCTTCCAGTTAACTAACGATATTCTTCTTCGATGTATTAGGTAAAAAAAATTCACCATGTCAAGCTTAAGAATATACTTTCACAGAAAGTTCTAACTCCAGGTCATCTGCACTTACCCTGCACTGTCAGGCGTCTTGCTAACAAACTGGCAAGATTTACTTGTGTCCCTGTGCCTCCCATAAAACCAATAATGAAGAGCCTACCATCAACGTTGAGGCTGTCAAGGTTTCGTTGGAAGTATGAACCTCCTATATTATCTAGTATGACGTCAACACCTGCGTTGAACATTGATATTAGAATATCCTTGATCGATATAAGACATGAGAAGAAATTGATAACCATCATTATTTTCTACAGAAAAATGGATTGTCAAATTTTAACTGATACCACAAAGACCTAGTTCCTACTTCCTAGTATAAGTGATGCCTATCAGAATGATTACCTTTCCCTCCTGTTTCCTCCTTGATGCGTGTAACAAAGTCTTCAGTCTTGTAATTGATGCAAACATCAGCACCTAGTTCTTTGCATGCAGCAAGTTTTTCCTCACTTCCTGGTGAACAAGATTTGACATGGTTAGCTGAATGACTTCAATCGCATAATGAGGTAAGATATCATCACGAACCTGCTGTGATGAAAACTTTGACTCCAAGGCACTTAGCCATTTGAATGGCAAAGGTACCAATTCCGCTAGAGCCTCCATGTATCTGAAAGTAACCCATGTAGCTATAAGTCATTTCACTTCCTTGATCTTATTCCACAGAAATCAGGGGTATAAAGATGCAACTATGAAGATACTACCCAAATGACTGCAAATTTAGTAAATGGCTGATAATCAACAATAGGTAAAGAAAAAAGGAACTACTGCAAAACAGCAAATTGTATTAAAGAATAGCTTTGGTCTGTCTAATCACCAGGAACGTTTCACCCGAGGAAAGCTTGCTCGTCATGAAGACAGTTGACCAAACAGTACATGCCACTTCAGGAAAACTAGCTGCATCTTGTAAAGAAACACCTGATGGAACAGGAAGAACTTGTCCACTAGGTACAGCTACTTTCTCCGCATAACCTCCGCCACCAATGAGAGCACATACCTATTATGTGAAGTTTTTAAATCATCAATGAACTGAAAAAAAATTCCTTTCAAACGTTATACATGGAAATGTACTCCTAATTTACGAAGAAAAGGAACATAAGCTCAAAAAAAAAAAAAAAAACTGTGATGTCTCCTGCTAAGGCTTAGGCTTAACAGGAACTTAATTGTATAAGTTTTACTTCACCAAGCTAATGGATTAATTGCAACCTTAGCTAACAAGGGTTTGTTCAAAATCATTCAGGTTACTGTTCTAGGAAATGCATTCACGTTGTTTTGCACTCTACACCTACTCCAGAGCCCTTAGTCTTTTCAAGATATAGACATTATTTCCCCTCCTCGGTACATAATTAACCCCACTTCCACCACTCTTAGATTCAACCAAATTTATGTCAAACCAAACACCACAACATGGAGAAAATCTTACCTCATGGTGAAATATTTTACACCATAATACAACAACAATAACTACCCCATAATCCCAAACTAGGTGGACTCAGCTATATGTATCCCCTAACATTCTGCTCTATTGGGGCTAATTTTGTTCCAATACTCAATAATTGTTCTCTAAATCTTAAATATCCCTACAATGACATAGAAAACTCTACCTAAATCATGTTGGTGAAGCATATGCAAGCTCGAGCCTATGGAGAGTTGAAAAGACCATCAAGAAGATCTGAGTGATGATCCCTGCAGTTATTTTTTGGTGCTTGTGGAATGAAAGGAATCATAGATGTTTTGATGGGATCTCAACTCCAACTCACTCTCTTAAAGCTAGATGTTTGCTTAACCTTTTTTGCTGGACTAACTTAACTCCTATAATTAGCTTTGATCAATTTTTTGATTTTGTTAGTTCCCTGATGATGTAAAGGGGCTAACAAACTAGTATTTTTGTGCTCTAGTGCTTTTGTTCTTTTGTAAATTTGCATCTTCTTGATGCCTTTTATTAATGAAACACCTTCCTTCATCAAAAAAAAAAAAAACTCTACCTAAAATATAAAAGAAACCACTGACAAATAACCAAATGTAACAACAACAACAATAACAACAACAACCCAGTATAATTTCACTAACGGGGTCTGGGAAGGGCAGTTTGTACGCAGACCTTACCCCGACCCTCGGGTAGAGAGGCTGTTTCCGATAGACCCTCGGCTCCCTCCCTCCAAGAACTCCCCACCTTGCTCTTGGGTGACTCGAACTCACAACCTCTTGGTTGGAAGTGGAGGGTGTTCACCACTAGAGCAGCCCACTCTTGTCTAAATGTAAGTGCACCAATAATTATAAGTCTATAATCCCAACTAGTTATATTGCCATATGGCTTTTGCTTTCTTCATGTTCTGATCATAGCTAACAGCTTGTTTGGATGGTTGGTACCTATTGTATTGTATCGTATTGTCACTTTAATTATGATGTTTGTTTTGATTGTTACTTAAATTTTATTGTATCGTATGGTTAAAACCGTCGTTACGTAACAACGAAATGTGCCACTTTATGAAACGACTGATTTGGTGTGATCGCGTCGTTACCTAGTCTTTTTCTCTCATCTCGCCCTTCATTATTATTAAATAATTTTATTTTATCCTCCTTCCTACCTTTTTATATAATAATTCTACACCGTATCATAATTTTTCTTTATAATATTGCATGTTTATTCTTCATATTGATGGTGTGTGATATCATAAAACGACATCAAAGGATACAATCTATGCAAACATTGTATTCATCAAACGATAAAGTACAACCGCAAGTCCACATAGATTCCAAAAATATTGTAGGTCTTTTAAAGACAACTTTCATGTTATATTAAGTCATATACCAAGAGAAAAACTACCAATTCAACAATACCAAACAACTCAAAATTAGGCTTAATCCCAAAATAGTTGGGTTTGCTAAATGAATTCTTAAACATCCATTCCGCTCCATTTGAGCCCGGTTTCTAAAAACTAACAATTTCACATATTCAAGAATAAAGTTGACATCTTTATTAGTAATTGAACTGTAATCAAACAAACCTGGTCACCAATTTTCCAGCGAGTAACATCCTTGCCGACGGCTTCAACAGTGCCAGAACATTCAAGACCAGGGTATTCACTGTCACCTTTAGGGGGTGGGTATTTGCCTTGGCGTTGAAGGGTGTCAGCTCTATTAAGGGCAGTAGCTGCTATTCTAATCAACACTTCATTTTCTTTGATTTGTGGGTCTTCCACTTGTTGTATCTGCAACACCTCTGGACCACCTGGGCTTGTGATCACTACAGCCTTCATTCTTATCACTATCAATTTTACAGAGAGTGGACTCACTGAGTTAACAAGGTTTTGGCGATAACTATGGTGTGTCCCGTGGGAGATGCTTACACGACTTTATTACATACGTCTACTATTTTGTGTTTGTGTTCGAAGAAAGCTCTATGTTCTGTCTAATTGCAACATCACCCCCGACCTTATTAAAAAAAAGAAGATCAACCCCTCTAATTTTTGATAATTAAACTCCATATATTGTCTTTACAACAAAAAAGAGGACAAAAAGATATGAAAAGGGTGTCCGATGTGCATCTCAAATTGTACGCTGAGAATTAAATTTAAAAAATGTGTCTACTATAACAGAAATATATTTCGAATTTTTTTTTCTTGAAAATGTATTTTGTGTGTTTGGTCAAGTAGTGAAGAAAGTTCTTCGCTGAGAAAAAAGTTCTCGAGAGCTCTATGTTCTGTCTAGTTGCAACGTCACCCCCTCTAAATTTTGATAATTAAATTCTATATATTGGTCTTTACTACAAAAAAGCAAAAGGAGGACAAAAAGAAAATGTAAAGGGTGTCCGATGTGCAGCTCAAATTGTACGCCGAGAAATATATAAATGTGTTTAACTATAACAGAAGATATTTTTTGAAAACTTTATTTTCTGAATTTTTTTTTTTTCTAGAAAATGTTTTTTTTTGTGTGTTTGGTTAAGTTGTGAGAAAAGTTCTTTGAATTTTTTTATTGGAGACTTATAATAAATATTAGCAAATTTTATGGTATTTTTATGAATTTCTTTAGTATTAAAGAAAGAATATAATGTAGAATAAGTAGTCACCCTATCAGGTTACTTACTAAGGAATTATGAATAAATCTAATAATAACTATTAATTATCAATCTTACAAAAATGACAAGTAACATGTCATAAATAGGTTAAATTGTCTTTACATGTTAACGTATATAACTTAAATTTGGTCAAAAATATATTTAGGCCGACCCCTTTTCTCTCTCACAATGCCCTCCGCCCCAAACAAGAAAGGGGTATTATCACTTTTATCCGGAGCCAGAAACTATTTACATTCGTTAGCCGAAAAAAGTGTATCAAATTTATATAATTTTTGTATATAACATACATAATGTATATATATACAAAAAATATACAAAAATTATACTACACTTTTTCGGCTATTATTTCGAAAGTGGCTATACAGTGTCATTTTCCCAACAAAAAAAGTGGCAGTATGCTGCTTTAATATTAAGGATGCATACCAAACACCAAGTAGTATTTTCCATGCAATTTATTTTAGTTTGGCCATTTAACACTGTTGGATGGCAAAGGAAAAGTCTTCAATAAAGTTGACATTACTGAAATTTTAGCAGGTTTGTTCATTCTCCACTTTAGTGCAAATTGCACCTAGAGAAGAAGATAACAAGTCTCCAAATGTAGTATCATCTCTCTAGTCAAATTACACTATATAAGAAGCACTAGATGAGGCATAATTCCTTGCATCACTCACTTCTGTTCTCATCCTTTGCCTCAAACTAAAAGTATAAGAAATGAAACCATTTTCCTTTCAATTTGCAGCTATCCTTCTGTTATTGCTTAATACTATTATGATATTAGAAACACAAGCAGCTTATGTTAAACCTCAGCGAGTCACGTGCTATAAACGTTACAGCAAATGCTATCTCAAGTACATAACTTGCCCCTCTGAATGCCCAGAAATTCACCCAAAAGATCCCTATGCTAAAGAATGTTTTCTTGATTGTTACTCTCCCAAATGTGAAGCAGTATGTAGGAGTAAGAATCTTCAACTCATTCCCACTGTTACTAATGTCAAGCAAAATTTGAGAAGCTTAGCAATTTTTGACCTTTTTTGGTTGCAGAAGTAGTAATTTCTGTTACATTATATTAGCTAATGAATGTTCATTTGTATCAACAGAACGAAAACCAAATTGTGATGGTCCTGGTGCAGCTTGTTACGATCCTCGTTTCATAGGTGGAGATGGGATTGTTTTCTATTTCCATGGAAAGAAAGATGATCATTTCAGCCTAATTTCAGATGTCAATCTTCAAATAAATGCTCGTTTCATTGGCCTTCGTCCTGCTGGCAGAACGAGAGATTTCACATGGATCCAAGCTTTAGGCCTCATATTTGGCTCCCATAACTTCACACTCGAAGCCACAAAGGCAGAATATTGGGATCAAGAAGCTGATCACTTAAAATTCACATATGATGGGATGAGTTTTAACGTTCCAATAGGCCATTCATCGGTATGGAATTCCCCTGATGAAAATCTTGAAATGGAAAGGACCTCAGGAACAAATAGTGTAAGAGTTACAATTCAAGAAATAGTGGAAATCTCAGCCAATGTTGTTCCTGTGACAGAAAAAGATGACGCGATACATGGTTATCAAATACCTAAAAATGATAGCTTTGCTCACTTAGAAGTGCAATTCAGGTTCTTTGGTTTGTCTTCAAAAGTTGAAGGCATTCTTGGAAGGACTTACCAGCCAAGTTTCAAGAACCCAGCCAAGCCAGGGGTCGATATGGCGGTTGTTGGTGGTGATGACAAGTACAAGACTAGCTCACTTCTATCAGCTGACTGCAACTCTTGTGTTTTGATCACTCCTGAAAAAAAGGTTGCTGAGAGAGATTTGGCATTAATGGACTATGGCTCTCTGGATTGTACTGGTAGAGGTATTGATGGTGGAAAAGGAATTGTGTGCAAGAAATGACCTTTCTGTCTTATTAATCACATAATAAAAGAAAGGAAGCCAGCCAAATATGGTTATCCAATTAGTACAAGTTCAATTCTTATGTTTTATGCCAGTAATAAGTAATGTAACAGTTTGAATTCAGCATTGTTTGTTCCCATCAATGCCTTGTTTATCTGATGTCAAATTTATTAGTTTGCTTTGGTGTTTTTCATATATGTAATAGAAGTTTACTACCCTTAGAATGATGACTCCATTTGATGTTGATAACTATTTAACGTTCAGGAGTTATAACTGTGTATTCAAAACCAGTAAATCAATAAATATTAGTTTAAGGAAAAAACAAAGCAGAAAAAATTTCGAGCCCACAAGTTTCTTGTGTTTCTTTAAGGAATTTAATCCCCTCACAATGCCCAAGGTTGCGGATTAACTCCTCCCAGGATAGAACGGAATAACTATTCTGTGATAGCGGCACTTCAAATCACAGAATTTCAGCGAACTCAAATGGCGGAGCAAATCACACAAAATGCTTACGTTTTGCTTTTGCAAAACCAATGCAGTATGCAGAAAATTGAGGGGAGAGATTTTAGATTTTTCAGCGGTGGAAAATGAGGCTAAGCCTCTCTATTTATAGACAAATGAAAGGGTGAGATGAAGAGGTGCAATCCAGGAGGTGCCTCTTCCATTTCTCATTCACACCCAAGAGGTGCCTCTTCCATTTCCCATTTACACCCCTTAATAAAAGCGCAACAATCCCCCATATGAATGGGGAATGAACATATGTGGAAAAACATGTATGAAAATACTGTGTGATTCGCAATTAAGGATTAATCGCATCTGGATAAGTAGGTTTCCCTTTGAACTTTCCGTAGTGAGCTTATGTCGGATATATTCGGTCAATCGGTAGATTTGATATCTTTGAGTCGTCAAACTTTGGTGTATACCTAGACAACCATAAGTCACACAATCAACTTAACCGTCTTTGGTTCTCATTGTTGTGTTCGTTTCAGCCATGAACACCACCTGGTTCATAAGTGCGTAGAGAACTGGCCTTACAGAATTCTCCTTGAAGCGGCTTACACTTCACACTTACATAGGTGATTCCTAAGCGTATTATCCCGTAGATACACTATTTGATATACCCCGTATCAAATTTAGAAACCATTAAAAAACCTTAATGTTTTATCCTTGGTACTGAACATTGTCTCATCACGGGAATGGACCAAAAAGAAATTTTATTTGACAATGTTGAACCGTCATTAATGACTTTATTTGATCTCCTTGAACCTAGATTTTGGGATCTCCAGTCTTCTAAGTAGAAGTTACCACCACAGTGACTTGTCATCGGCCATAGTCCCATTCCCTTTGATGGCTTCTCAACCGCCTCTCTAGGTAGGCCTTTTGTAAGCGGATTTGATACATTATCTTTTGACTTTACATAGTCAATTGTGATAATTCCACTAGAGAGTAGTTGTCTAACGGTATTATGTCTTCGTCGAATATGACGAGATTTTCCATTATACATAACGCTCCTAGCCCTATTGTTGCTTGACTGTCGCAATGTATGCATACAGTTGCCACAGGTTTGGGCCAAAATAGAATGTCTTCTAAGAAATTCCGGAGCTATTCAGCTTCTTCACCGGCCTTGTCTAAAGCTATAAACTCAGACTCCATTGTAGAGCGGGCGATGCATGTCTGTTTGGACGACTTCCAAGACACTGCTCCTCCATCAATGGTAAAAATATATCCACTTGTGGATTTTGATTCTGTTGATCCGGTGATCCAATTTGCATCACTATATCCCTCAACAACTGCGGGATAATTATTGTAATGCAATGCATAGTCTTGGGTATATTTCAAATATCCCAAAACTAATTTCATTGCTATCCAATGAGCTTGGTTGGGATTACTTGTGTATCGACTAAGCTTACTTATGGCACAAGCTATATCAGGTCGTGTACAATTCATAATGTACATCAAACTTCCCAACGCTCGAGCATATTCCAATTGAGACTTGCTTTAACCTTTATTCTTTACAAGAGTATGGTTTAAATCATTTGGCGTTTTTGCTTCTTTAAAGTCCGAATATTTGAATTTTTCAAGTACCATTTTAATACAATGAGATTGAGACAAAGCTAAACCTTAAGGAGTTTGAAGGGTCTTAATTCCCAAAATTAAATCGGCAACTCCTAAGTCTTTCATATCAAACTTACTAGTAAGCATGCGCTTAGTAGCATTTATGTTAGCAATGTAGTTACTCATTATCAACATATCATCCACATATAAATATACAATTACTATTTGATTTGGAGTATTCTTAATGTAAACACATTTGTCATACTCATTGATCTTGAAACCATTTGACAACGTTATTTGGTCAAATTTCGCATGCCATTGTTTTAGTATTTGTTTTAGTCCGTAAAGTAACTTAACAAGTCGACACACCTTCTTTTCTTTTTCGGAAACTACAAACCCTTCATGTTGTTCCATATAGATTTCTTCCTTTAAATCTCCATTTAAGAAGGCTGTCTTTACATCCATCTGATGGATTTGAAGGCCATACACGGCGGCTAACACTATTAACACCCGGATAAATGTAATCCTTGTTACCGGCGAGTATGTGTCAAAGTAATCAAGACCTTCTCATTGTCTAAACCCTTTAACAACTAATCTTGCCTTATATTTGTCAATAGTACCATCAACTTTCATTTCCTTTTTGAAAATTCATTTAGAACCCAAAAGTTTATTTCCCGGAGGAAGATCAACCAATTCCCAAGTATGATTACTTAATATGGATTCTATCTCACTATTGATTTTCTCTTTCCAATATTGTGCTTCCAAGGAAGACATTGCTTCTTTGAACGTTTGAGGCTTATTTTCCAACAAAAATGTCAGAAAGTCTGGTCCAAAGGAAGTAGTTGTCCTTTGACATTTACTACGTCTTGAATTTTCCTCATTAAATGTACTTTCCTTTTCTTCTTCTCGAGGTCGCTTAGATTTTTCACTAGACGACTCACATTCATTTTTATACGGAAAAATATTCTCAAAGAATTCAGCATTATCGGATTCGATTATCATATTAATATGAATGTCGGGATTTTCTGATTTATGAACTAGAAAACAATATGCTTTACTATTTCTTGCATATCCTATGAAAACGCAATTAACCATTTTCGGTCCAATATTCACCCTTTTGGGTTTTGAAATTTGTACTTTAGCCAAACACCCCCACACTTTAAAATATTTTAAGTTGGGTTTCCTACCTTTTCATTTTTCATATGGAATAGATTGCATTTTGTTATGGGAAACTCGGTTGAGTATTTGATTTGCTGTAAGAATAGCTTACCCCCACAAGTTCTGGGGTAAACCCGAACTTATCAATAAGGCATTCATCATCTCCTTTAATGTTCTATTCTTTCTTTTTGCAGTTTCATTAGATTGCGGTGAGTAAGGGACAGTTGTTTGGTTAATAATGTCATATTCCAAACATATTTCTTCAAAAGCAGATTCATATTCACCATCCCTATCACTTCTTATCATTTTGATCTTTTTGTTTAGTTGCATTTCAACTGTATTTTTGTTTTGCTTGAATGCCTCAATTGCTTCATCTTTACTATTAAGTAAGTAAATATAGCAATATCTAGTACTGTCATCAATAAAAGTTATGAAATACTTTTCCCCACCGCGAGATGTTATTGACTTCATGTCGCAAATATCTGTGTGAATTAAGTCTAAAAGATTCGAATTTCTTTCAACTGACTTATAAGGATGTTTAACATACTTTGATTTCAGACATATTTGACATTTCGAGTTATTGCATTCAAACTTAGGCAATACTTCCAAATTAATCATTTTTCGCAAAGTTTTGAAGTTGACGTAGCCTAAATGTTCATGCCATAAATTATTTGACTCAAGCAAGTAAGAAGAAGCTGAAATTTTAATATATCAATGGCAATTGCATTGAGTTTGAAAAGGCCCTCCGTAAGGGAGCCTTTTCCTACATACATTTCATTCTTACTAACTACAACCTTGTGAAAACAAAAGCACACTTAAAGTCATTCTTGACTAGAAGTGATGTCGAGACTAAATTCTTCCGCATTTCAGGAACATGAAGGACATCATTTAGAGTCACAATCTTGCCAGAAGTCATCTTCAAAGCTATCTTGTCCGTTCCTTCAATTTTTTTAGTAGTGAAATTTGCCATAAAAACTTTCACGTTGGGTCTAGCAGAAGCATAAGAAGTAAACAACTCCTTGTTAGCACAAACATGATGAGTTGCCCCCGAATCAATCTACCATTCTCTAGGATTTTCGACTAGGTTGCACTCCGAAAGCATGACACATAAATCGTCTATTTCATCATTCTTCTCAATCATGTTTGCTTAACTTTTCTTCTTGTCCTTTTTTGGTGCATGACATTCAGCAGCCTTGTATCCAGCCTTTTCACAGTTGTGGTAATTACCTTTGAACTTATTTTTGCTTGGGTAATTCTTTGGACCAGATGACTTTTTTCTCTTTTTTCTCGTTGAAGCTTCCTCAATAATATTTACACCCATAATTGTTAAATTTCCACGAGACTTCTTCTCAACAACCTTGTTTTCTTCTTCAATCCGTAGACGAACAATAAGGTCTTCAAGCATCATCTCCTTACGCTTATGTTTCAAGTAATTCTTAAAGTCCTTCTACAACAGAGGCAACTTTTCAATAAATGTCGCAACTTGAAACTCTTCATTTATGACCATACCTTCAATAATAAATTTATAATTAATAAAATAATCAATATCTTGAATAAAAATGTTGACTCAGTTTATACCTTCAGCAAGGAGGTCATGAGCAATAACTTGCAATTCTTGGACTTGCGTTATGACAGATTTACCGTCAACCATTTTGAAATCTAGAAATTTGGCGGCCACAAACTTCTTTAGTCCAGCATCTTCAGTCTTGTACTTCTTTTCAAGAGTATTCCACAATTCTTTTGATGTTTTCATGACGCTATAAACATTGTACAAGCCGTCTTCCAAGCAACTTAAAATATAGTTTTTGCATAACAAGTCAGAATGCTTCCATGCCTCAGTGACCACAAATCGCTCATTTTCAGGAGTTTCTTCTCCCAGAATTGGAACGTCTTCGCTGATAAAGCGCTGTAAACTGAGTGTGGTCAGGTAGAAGAATATTTTCTGCTGCCAACGCTTAAAGCCTACACTGGAAAAAATTTCGGATTTTTCTGCCAATGCCATCGCCGGTGCAGGAGTTGTGCGACTTGAAGACGCAGTTGCCATTGCAGCAGAACCATTCTGTTGTTCCGCACTTGTTGTCATTTTTCTGTAAAAGAAATTGACAAACAGAATTAGTATCTTGGTGAAGTTTTTATATCTTCAAACCGAATACAAGCAATTGAGTTTTTATATCTCCGATTGAGTAGAAAGTCACAAAGACTTTAATCTCAAACTGGAGTAGAAAATCCGAAGATTTTAATCTCCAAAACGGGAGTAGAAAATCAAAAAGCTTTTAGTCTCCCAAAGCAGAAAGTAAGATGAATACAAAAATAAATATTAAATTCCTTAAGCTTGTTGTCATTCTGTATTCAAAACCGGTAAATCAATAAACGTTAGTTTAAGGAAAAAATAAAGCAGTTAAAAATTCTAAGTCCACAAGTTTCTTGTGTTTCCTTAAGGAATTTAATCCCCTCACAAATGCCCAAGGTTGCAGATTAATTCCTCCTAGGATAGAACGGAATAACTATTCTGTGATAGCAGCACTTTAAATCATAGAATTTCGGCGAACTCAAATGGCAGAGCAAATCACACAAAATGCTTACATTTTGCTTTTGAAAAACCAATGCAGTATGCAGGAAATTGAGGGGAGAGATTTTAAATTTTTCAGTGGTGGAAAATGAGGCTAAGCCTCTCTATTTATAGACAATGAAAGGGTGAAGATGTGCAATCCAAGAGGTGCCTCTTCCATTTCCCATTCACACCCCAATGAAAGGGTGAGATGAAGAGTTGCAATCCAAGAGGCGCCTCTTCCATTTCTCATTCATACCCAAGAAGTGCCTCTTTCAATTCTCATTCACACCCCTTAATAAAAATGCAACAATAACTAAAGAGGCATTCTGGAACTCATAAGAGATTAACTTAATTATCTATCTCATTCATGAAGTTAATGATAAAAAGAAATATGATTAATAGAAGAATCTATGAGGAACTGATCACTTTTCATTGGACATGAACACTTCTAATGTAATGGCCTTCTTTCTTGCAATAAAAGTTAACATGCCCCTTTACACCCTTTACATGTTAAAATACTTATACTTTTTTGTATAGTTTAACTGGTATAACACGTTATTATTTTTATCTTACAACTTATTATATTAGGCTTGGTATGATGAGTTACTTGTTTTAACTCAGCTTAACTTGATAATATAAAAGTCTTTCAACTTTTCATTAACTAGGTAAATAAAATTTAGTGCAACAAATGAATGTTGAACATAGTAGTTAAAAGATTTAAGAGATTTTGATTAAACAAAAATTAAAAGGGGCATAATAAATTGTCTTCTACAAAAAAAAGTAGCTGTCGCTAAAAATAATTATAAAATCATGAATCATGCATCACACTATATTAATCTCTTTCAATCTTAGGTTAGTGTACCTAATCATATTTTCTTCTATATTCCTTTTGGGACGAAGTAATAAAGGTTTGAATTTGATCATCGGTAAAACCTCCTTCTCACGTCTTAGAAAAATAAAAACTTCCTTTTCTTCCATTTAATATACTCCTAGTACTTAGCACTAGTGATGAGATTTCTCAAGAAAGGAATTTTTTTTTATAAAGTGTGGGGGCCAGAATGACACGTAGAGAGTGTTGCAAAAACTCAATTATTGAATATGCTTTAGACAATTGGACAATCTTATCTTAAACTTGGTTTTCTGAAATTGATTACCCAATCAAATTATCTTACTATTATTTAAATAGAAGTTTGAAACTACCGCGTTTCTTAACTCAACTAGTTTGATTCTGAATATAGTACATCACTTAGTTCAACTACTCAGTTCAATACCATTCCTAGGGTTTACTCCACCTTAAAATCGTGTCATTCTTGATTCTTGCAGCTCCAATAACTCTCCCTAGCAACTGGTACTATTTATTTTTCCTTTTATTTATTTATTCTGTTCTTTTTAATCCTGTATATGTACTTTAAACTACACAGAAACATTTCTTTTTTTATTTTATTACAGATTGTGCAATTTGATCGGAAGTGATGGGTGGGTTTGAGTTAAGATGGGTTGTAAGAGTAACTGTTGTACTAATGATGGTTCCAAAGATTCTTGGTTGGGGAAAAGAAGGACACTATGTTATCTGCAAAATTGCTGAGGTAACTGAATTTTTTTTTCTTTTTAAACTTTTTTGCTGGCCATTTTTTTCTTTCTGTTATGTACTTTTTGAGTCAATTCTAGAAGAGATTGAATGTTTGGATAAAAGGGTTGTTTAATTTTTGTTATTTTTTTTATGGATTTAGTCATAAAGGTTGAATCTTTATGTACTTAATTGCAGGATCTTGTGTTGACTAGTTACTTGATTTTGTATTTGGCATTTGCCTGAATACATCGAGTGTTTTGAGAGGTTTTATGGGTGTCCATCCATTGTTGCAGATAATTGTTTGTAAGGAAATGAAAGAGAAGGAAATAGCAAAATAGAGAGAAAAAGATCGTTTTTCATTCGTTCATCAATGCTTTATAATTGTGACTACAACTGAATATGAACAGTGTAGTAGTAGTCTGAATTGAAATTACCATCTTAACAAACTGAACTAGGGTGCTAAAGAAATAAAAATGGAAATTGGGACTATACTGTTAATGATGGAAACTCTGACATACTATTTCGGAAGCTCACGGTACTGCTACATAGTTTTTGCTAGAATCATCTGATTTGGAGGTTACTTGATCTGGCAATTATCTAGTGACATAGAATGTAATTTCCCAGGATACAATCAAATTTTCAACCCAGAAGGATCTTTTCTAATCTTGATCTCTTTTCAACATAATATTCCCATGTATCAAATGTGCTATTTCTGGGAAGTAGTGTCTATATCAGAGAATTTGGGGCCTCCATTTGGTTTTTGCCTTTTCATATTTACCCCCTTTTTAATTCAGGCTTAGATGGTTCGGACATGTTCAGAGGAGAAGCCCAGATGCTCCGGTACGGAGGTGTGAGCAGCTGGTTGTGGATGGCACGAGAAGAGGTAGAGGGCGACCTAAGAAGTATTGGGGAGAGGTGATCAGGCAGGATATGGCGAGGCTCCAGATTTCCGAGGACATGACACTTGATAGGAAGATGTGGAGGTCGAGTATTAGGGTTGTAGGTTAGGAGGTAGTTGAGTCGTGCCTTACTTCGTACCATTGTGGGACTAGCCATGTAGGGTTTTTGTCTAAGATAGCTATTGGCAATGTTGTGACTTACTATTTCGCTTTTCAATGCATGTCCTATTTACTAGCTATCGCTTTTGCTTTGCATCTTTCTTCTACATTTCATGGTGTTCCTATTTTTCTTATGATTGTTGTGGTGATACTAATATTTACTAATATTGTCTCCCTTTGCTTTGCATCTTTTTTCTGGATTGCATGGTGTTCCTATTTATCCTATGATTTTTGTTGTGATACTAATATTGTTTCCTTTTTGTCATTTTGTCTTTTTATTTTTATTTTTTTTGAGCCGAGGGTCTTTCGGAAACAGCCTCTCTACTCCTTCGGGGTAGGGGTAAGGTCTGCGTACACACTACCCTCCCTAGACCCCATTAGTGGGATTTTACTGGGTTGTTGTTGTTGTTGTTGATGTTCTAAAATAGATAGTCTTTGTGTGCTTCAAGTAATCAGGTACTGGATGAAGATTCTTGTTAGACATTCATATAAACTTGCTTGGTTGAAGCATATATTATATTGACTGATTTTATCTAAAATTTGACACTGCACTTCAAATTAAATTAAGTCTTTAGTATTTTTCTTTGAGTTTAGTGTTTAGATTGTCAAGGAAGTAAGCATATGGAAAAGGATAGCCCATTTGTTTTTTTCAAAAAGTTTGGTCGAGCAAGCTCTTTTATTGGGAGTTAATGTGAATCTTGGGCCTTTCAGGAATATCTAACAGAAGATGCTTTAGCTGCAGTCAAAGAGTTACTCCCAGATCAAGCTGAAGGTGATCTTGCAGCTGTCTGCTCCTGGGCCGATGAGGTTAAGCACCACTACCCGTACTACCGCTGGAGTTCTCCATTACATTATGTAGATACCCCTGATTTCTTGTGCAATTACAAATATTGCCGTAAGTGACACTGCTTATAATTGTACTATATAAATATTTGTTAATTTTTTGGTTCATGTTTAGCTTTTCATCTTTGGTATCAAGACTTTATCCCTAGAAATCAATTGAAAAGAGAGGTACAGTAAAAGTTTTATAAGTCGTGTATGCATTTCCTATTATTATTTGGTGCACTGAAGTCAATGTACCTCAACTGGATCCAGCGTTTCGTAGTTGACATTTTTTCTGTTATAACGATGAACCCTGATATGACTTATGAAGATAAACTTTTAATGCCGCGCTTTTATATCTTAGCTTTGAGCTGTTAATAACCTTTGGTCTAGCAACTTATCTTTTACCTACTTTCTGATAGGAGACTGCCATGACGGGCATAGACACAAGGACAGGTGTGTTACAGGAGCAATATACAACTATTCAATGCAACTTTCACAGGGATACTATGATTTGAATTCAGAAAAATGTGAGGAAGACTGCCCC
>AWOL01S0017689.1:0-11332 GCA_000715115.1 Nicotiana otophora
CTCTCCTCATGAGGGCGTAGGAGCTTATAACACATTGGAAACATAAGTACAAATACATTCATCATATAACCTTTCACACTATATATCACTTCATTAGTACTTTCAACTACGTACAACATCATTATTTCATTGGCTCCTTTGGCTATACATATTATTCCTAATTCATGGTACTATGGCCGCATATCATATTCCGCACTTTTATTTTTGGCAAGGTGTCTACAATTTATATCCCCGACTCACTACTTTCACTTCCAAGCATCTTTATAGATTATCGACAACAAAGAATCTCAAATCACGACTTTTAGTATACCTATGAGCAATTAAGAGTCTTAAGCACATTGAGACTTCTTACACAATTTGTCATACTAGCATTCACTTGAAACACTACTTGGAGTCATAACATTTTATACCCCACTCATGCTTTTAACACATTCCCGAAGGATAACATCAAATGATAAGAGCATTCGGAACACATATTGCACATATCCCCTTTCGGCACAAAGTTTATTCGGAATAGTCAATTTATAATGAATAACTCGGGACTTACAAGAACATCATATGATCCAATTTTTTTAAGAGAAGTTTAGCCAACATACCTGGAATTCGCCCCTTAATAATACTACGACGTTCCACCGCACTAAACAACTTCAATCTACAACAATGCAACACAATCGCACCAATATTAGCAAGATTTCTATACTTTAAGACATTTAGACTTTTTATCGAACATCTAGTGTGCATATCTTTCTACAACCCCCTCCAATGGTATTTCTTCACCTAACAACCACCTTCCACACAATGATTCACCTCACAATCGCCTCTAGTCGATCCACAGCTTCAATTAGCATATGCATGCCCAACAATTCACCCCCAACCCACAAATCTTATCAATTAATTCATTTTACAATCTTTACAACAACAACACAACCTAGGTTAGGCATTTTCAGCTTCCGATCACCATCCCATAAGTCCTAACACATATTACATACATAAATAATCACCATACATTAGTTAGAGATGGTAGATATACCTCTTATAGTGAAACTCTTGAGAATCCCAACTTGTAGTGTTCTTGACCAATTTGGGGATTTAAATGGAAATCTATGGATCTTTAAGATTAATCCTTGTTAATACAAGTGTTTTGGAGTAGTAATCAACTAAAATTACTCAAACAACATTACCTTGGTTCATGGGAGGGAGGTGTTGGACGAATTCCCCTTGCTATGCAAGACCTAGCTCAAAGAAATGACTTAGCCCTCTCTCTACCCGGACATGGGGGTATTTAATGGTATTCTACGTGCACGACCATGCACCTGGGCAAGTGGCCGCGCATCTGACCGCGCGCTCGAGGCAGAAACTCTCAAATATGTGCAGCCACACATCTGGGCGCGCTCATGAGACAGGTCCAGTAAAATGGCCATAACATTCTGTATACATATCCTAATAACAAACGGTTTGATGCGTTGGAAACTAGACTCTAAGGGCTTTAATGTGATAGGTAGATCATCTCCTAAGTCTTTATATATTTGTAGCACCATGCGTTTGAAGTACTATATTGTGCAATTTGGGACATCCTTTCCACTTAATGTATCCAACACATTCCACACAAGTTCTTGCCATTCACAAAACTCCCTAGTATGTTCCAGCACACCCTAAACATAGTTTCTCATTTCATAATGATGTGTTTCTATCTCATGGGTCTCCTTTAATACTTAAACATATTATTCCCAAATACTGTTGGTGCACATTAAATCTTAAATTATTAGAAAATTTTAATGGGACCTTACATAGACTAGGCCGTTTCATCTCAATTTCTTATCAGTTTTCATCTATTGTAACCGAACTACGTTTTGCCCTGATTCCATTTAGATATTTAGTTTTCTTGAGTCAGGCTCGGTGAATATCATAATTCATTATCATTTTTTTACCCTCAAACTATGTTTAGACCTGACTCCGTTCAGATACGTAGGCAACCTGAAAGGTTCGGTCATAACCCTAGGAAACCCTTTATAGTGCATTCTTTTAGATTAGGATACAATCACGACAGCAAGAAGTTATGTCACCAAGGGCATCTCTAGAATCAACATCAATTGTATAAAGCCATAAAGAAACAACGCTTGCGTTTGAGGAAACTTCCAAACATGTCATAATCCGGAATGACTGCATTTGCCATAAAAATGAACAATTTTTAAAAACAAATGTGTTTTCTAGAAAACTATCATTGCACCTACCGAACTTCGTAGCGTAATCTCATCAAACCCGGGGCAAGGCCAGACCCACGATCAACACAAACCAACACCCCCTCTGCTAAGAATGTTTTTTTGAACGTAGGACCAACATGAAACAATGAATGCTGGGACACACTGGGAACAATGACGGACCCACTACCATCTCATGAACCCTTATCTCTCTTTTAGTATTCAATCCATTTTCTCATATGATTAAAGACTAACTTCGAATTCATTGCAGGTACTTTGGAGCCATGTCCTTGATGCAATCAAATCACACTGCATATAGCAAACCACCTGCTCAACCAATCAAAGCGCCTTGTATATAATGAGCGGCCGACCTCGCCAATCTGAGCCATGTATATAGAAAACCGTCTGCTCAACCAAGTGGAGAACTTTGTATATAACGAGCCGCTAGCCTCAAAAATTAAAGCCATGTATATAGCAAACTGCCAGCTTAACCAATCAGAGTGCCTTGTACAAATCAATGCATTGTATATAGAAAATTGTTCGCTTTGCCAACTGGATCACTTCGCACAGATCACATCGTCACTCCGCTATATTAGATATTCCAAGTAGATAGTAAATTAGATTGCAAACTTCGCTAATCGAAGGATGAACCATCCGATCCCTCCATACGTTCTGCCAATTAACAGACACAATTTAGTTTTGCAGTCAAGAGTATCTCTTGTGCATGCTCCTTATTTCCTTGTTTTAATATTTTACTTATGTAGCTTATATGCATGTTACATTTTTCAAGTTAAAAACTCCCGTCGTGTGGAGGTAGTTTACATTTCAAGTAAACTACACCCATCATATGGAGATACTCTCATCATGAGGAGATATTATACATTTTAAGTCAACTACTCCCATCGCGTGGAGATTCTCTCATTGTGTGGAGACTTAATGCTCTGACGGCTGTGAAATGGTACATAGCTCGGTTAACAATCAAGTCAAATTCAAAGGCCCATCCCGGCATCCCAAATAATGCTCCAGAGGTTGGAGACCTCAGATTCAAATATCCC
Source organism: Nicotiana otophora (assembly GCA_000715115.1). Taxonomy (NCBI): domain Eukaryota; kingdom Viridiplantae; phylum Streptophyta; class Magnoliopsida; order Solanales; family Solanaceae; genus Nicotiana; species Nicotiana otophora. The sequence continues at coordinate 3,254 of AWOL01S0017689.1, forward strand.
ATCAACCAGATTCCAAATAACGGCTAGCCGGGAGCCAGGAGTCATTCATTCATGCATCATTTACATCATATCATAAAATATCGTCATTACGATATATGGGTATGTGTGCACTTTGCTTTTGCATGATCAAACATCGTGATGCAAAACTTCTTCTAAGCAGCAAACCAAGTGACAATGCTATGAGGGACAACAAACTCATAAGCGGGCCAAGGATCCCAACTCAAACTCAAATATGATCAGTAGAACTCTAAATCATCGAATCTTTCAAGTTTCATAATGAATCTGCAATCTGAAGTCATTCCGGGGCCATAATTGTCTCGTCTTGCAGTATCGTCATAATACAATACTAGGATAATTCCTACAAGCATCGCCTTCTCCAAATCATCATTTCAGAACTACATAAGCCCTGATCCTCGTCAAGCCCGAGGTTTGTAAGCTATTCAAAGCTAGAATTTGGCCCCAATATCCCAAACATCCCCTGGAATCTTCCCTAATTCCCAGAACAAATAATCATCCTCAAATCCATATGTCGTTCCTGCAATACATGCCTGAAGTCAGGACAAAATTGGTCTTCGTTCAATTTTATTGCCCGGAAACGCTTTCATCGTCTCCAGTCAAAGAGGGACATCTGTTGATGACAGTTTTTTACCCTCTCTTTTAGAATTAATTTATTTTTACTTAATTATTTTCAATAAATGTGTTGAAAATATTTTCTAATTAATAATACTTATGTTTATACAAATATGACACAAATAGGTAGTTAATAGTGTTAAAAAATAATTCGGTATTAAATGTTTACGAAAATAATTACATTTACTATTTTTAAATTATTAAAGTAACCGGAATTTGCTATAAAAAAATAAAAAAACCCTAAACCCAAACCAAAAAAAACTTTCGCACGTGAAAATGCTCTTTCGACTTCATGGAGATTTGAGCAGCCATGGTTGCCGCGATCTCTCCCCAGCCTTTGGCTGTGGGAGAGATAATCCAAAACCCTAAGGAAGCTACTACAAACCATAGTAACCACCTCACATATGTCACGCGTAAATATCCAACAAACAATCGCACTTTTCACAAAAGTTCAACTAAAACCTACGGTTCTTGTCCATGGAATTCCTACACTATAGTTAATTTTGATGAACAAGCACAATTTGTAAAGGAGGAAGGATTACACCAAGCTATTGTAATCAAGCTATCTTTTGGTGCACCAGATTCGCAGGTGTTAAGAAGTTTACTACCGCAAAATTATAGGCATTAAAGGTCATTGTGTTTTAGGTTTACTTGCTCAGCGACAAATTTTAATACGTTGTGATCAATATGAAAATTTTGTTTGTTATTAGCATGAGCTGTTAATTACTTTCAACACGCAGGAAAGGAACACCAATATAGAATTTTTCCCTGGAGTGTTGGAGATAATCCTAAGGAGGAAACATCTAAGGCGGCAGTTTGGATTTCACTTCCAAATCTGTCACCTGACTTGTTTGCAAGCAAGCAGTTAATGTCCATCGCAACCACAGTTGATAGGACAATTTCCATTGATAAGGCCACACAAGTTAGTTCACGTCCGAGCACATTGAGGGTGAAGGAGATCTTGGATTCACTGGACAAACACTAGGGAAGATGAGGCTTCAATACATTGATGCCACAATTGGAAAGATTGTTGAGGAGTTCCAAACAATTGTCTATGATAATTTGCATGTGTATTGCTTCCACTGTAAGCATCAAGGGAATGAAGAAGTTCAATGTCGTTTGCCAAAAGGAAAGACAATGCAATCTGCTCAAGTTGGGGACGAAACAGCCGAAGGTGATCAAGCTGTAGAAAGGTTGTAGGGTGATGCAAGAGATTTTTTGAATGCCAAGATACTACAAAAGCGTTCTCTTTCAAAACCTACAGATGTGCTAGCTGATGGTATACTTCATAGGTTAGCACATGAGTAGGAGGCAGGATCAATAAAGGAAAAGGTTAACTCTAACCCTACTTTGAATGGGACTGTTGGTGCTGTGCAGGCTGCTGGTGCCTTTGATAGTGTTGCTATTTTGAATCGAGATACTAGTGATAATAAAAAACAAAGGGTGGAGCAAGGATTTAGGAGTGGTAAGATTGATTCTATAGAAACTGGGCAAGTGTGTAGGGATCAACCGAAAATTGCTAAGAAATCCCTGCTGCTACCGCTTTAGCGAGGATTTACCAAGCCGTGGGTGTTGCTTTACAAAACAAAACTATTATGATGCGCAAGTCCAAGGTGCTACTATATGTGTGACTTATGCAGAGATGAAAGTTTCTAAGGCCTATGCTACAATAGTTGGACATAAAGAGCAAGACCAGGTTACTGTGGGATCAAATTATAAGGCTGCTGTGGCATTGAAAGCAGCTGGTAAATCTGGTGAGAAGGTGCTTGTCACTACTGATGCTTTGGAGGTGGATGCTGGTAGATCAAATTCACTTAACTAAGTACATGCTGAAGCTGGGCAATCATGAAACATCAAGGAAATAGAGGCAAAGATGCATTGTAGAGTTTTGATGCAACAAGAAGGCAAAGAGTCTGGACATGAATGTGTTCAAGTGGCTGCGAATTCTAGTAGCAATGTTGATTCTACTGGAAATGTTAATGGACCTATTGCTAAATTGAATTCCTATGATTTGGGAAACAACAAGGAGGAAAATATTATGGAATGCTGGACTACAATATCCGGTAAAAAGACAGCTGCAAAACAAATTACTGCTGGTTGCGACAAATCAGCAGGTGCTATTACTGTACATAATGAGGGGCAAGGTTTTGAAGATGTAATTGCCTTGGATAGTGCAAATGCTTCAGATGTTAGGGCAATACTGGAAAAAGCTGGGGAATCGAACAAAATTGCGGCTGATCAATCTTGGGCAGTGGACAATCGATCACCAAGCAAAAATAATTATACAGGTCGTAAATGCTTTTGATGTGTTGGTTAATGAGAATGATAGTGCAGCAAAGAAAACTGGGAAGGATTTGCAATAGGTATATGATGAGTCAAGATCAATAGCTGGAGAAACCAACTGTACAGTTTGCGAAAAGCAGTAGAAAAATTCAAATGGCATAGGTGCTTGACTTTAGATCGTAACTGTTGATGATCACACTGGTGAGGCAAGTCAAGTACCTACTCCAGCTACACTAACTCTCCATATCTCCAATCCAGAGTTAGCTAAAATGGTGAAGGATGCCCAGGAAGCTATGTTGATGAATACAACTCCAAAGATTAATGCTCCATTGGTTACCTTGAATATGTCGGTTCATGAGGTTCCTTCAAAATCTATGGAGTCATTTCGTGAGCAAGGAGGTGATCCGAGGAAGCAATTGATATCTACAGGACACAATGAACATGTGGATAATAGTATGGCATCACTTTCACAATCAAATTCAACAAATGAGATGACTAGCTCTAATGATCTACAAGGTGAGCCGAGTGCAATTATTGTTAATCGCAAGACTTGGGCTGAGAATGTTGAATAGGAAGAAGAAGATTATGCAGATAGCATCCAAGATGAGAGTGACGATGAGGCATCTCAATGTTCAGCAATTCCTCCATCAAAGGATAAGGCAGCAAAGGTGCAAAGCGAGCATGTTTCTAATTCTACGGATAGTTTGCCAAAGAAGAGAGGTTTGAGTCCAAATGTTGTTGTTTTTGTACCTTCTGGGCAGCAACAAAAGCTCAATAATTCAGCAACTTCGAAGGGGGTCGATATTTTGTCGATGCACAAGGCAGTAGCTACTGGAAGTACCATTGCAATGGCTACAAAATATGATTTGACACCTACAAATATCCTCCATGCTCTTGTTTCTCGTGATATGGGCACCTTGAGAGCTCTTGACAATCCACGGAACGAGCAAGGTGCACTAGTTCTCGGATACAATCCTATTGAAGAATTTGCTATGGATATGGGCCAAGGTTTCTATGAAGAAGGGGAAGAGGAAGAACTTCTAGATGCATCATTTCCCAATGTAGCTAGGGAAGGATATCTTTCTCCTAGACACTTGAGAAGTGGTTCCAACAAAAGCAAGAAGAAGACACATGAGAGGCAACATAGTTGGGATGGTTGCCTCTACCACCTCCACAAGGTCCAATAAATCCAATCGATCCAAGAAGAAATGATGAAGTGTGAAGACAATTTGAAAAGGGTTGATTAAGAAGACAAGGTTCTACAAGCTGAAGAGTTCACAAGATTAGAGAAGAAAGGGCAAGACTCTTATTTCTACATCATTATATTTTTTCATTTTATTAGCATCACCATATGTAATATCATCATAGAGCATGTTATAAACTCTATAATGATCATAGAGTACTTAGTTCATTCTAGTTCTTATTCTTTATATGCTTGCTAGTAGATGAGGTTATTCATGCCTCAATAGGAATTGTAAGGTAAGGTCTAGCTTAGTAAGTGTTTGCTATATGTCTTATACCTTTGGGGAATATCCAAATGGCCATGAGATCATTTGCCCTCGTGAGACTTTGCTGGTAGCCACAACATGAGTCTCATCATGATCTCATCACGAGGCACACATGAGCTCAGTCCAGTTGGATAAGGATTTATCTTATGTTGAGGAGCCGGTGGCTATTTTGGATAGGTAGGTTCGAAAGCTGAGATCGAAGAACATTGCTTCCATGAAGGTTGAGTGGAGGGGTCAGCCAGTCGAGGAGGCGACTTGGGAGACCGAGCATGATATGCGCAGTCGTTATCCTCATCTTTTCATCACTTCAGGTATATCTTTATGCTCATTCGAGGATGACTGATTGTTTTAAGAGGGGGAGGATGTAATGACCCGGTCGGTCGTTTTGAGAGTAATAGCCCCGATCCCTTATTTTTTGCTTTCCCCGTATCTGTTTCTACTTATGTGACTTTCCAGGAGGTGTTGTTTTGGTTTCGGGGTGATTTGGGACATTTAGTCCCTAAAATGAAAGCTTACGTCTTAGGATTTTAACAGTAGTCAGAACTGTATGAAGACGAATGTGTAATGGAGTTCCGTCGATTTTGTTAGCTCCGTTGAGTGATTTTTGACTTAGGAGCTTGTCCGGACTATGAATTTGAAGTATGTAGCTTATTTAGGCTTGAAATGGAGAAAGTAGAATTTTTGGAGATTTTGACCGGAAGTGGACTTTTTGTTATCGGGGTCGCATTTCGATTCCGGAAGTTGGAGTAGGTCCGTAATGTCAGATTTTACTTGTGTGGAAAATTTGAGGTCAATCGGACGTGGTTTGATAGGTTTTGGCATCGGTTGTAGAAATTTGAATTTTCAAGTTAATTAAGTTTGGAATAGAGGGTGACTCGTATTATTGTTGTTGTTTGACGTGTTTTGAGGGCTCGACTAAGTTTGTATGGTGTTTTAGGACTGGTTGGTATGTTTGGTTGAGGTTCTAGGGGCCTCTGGTGTGTTTTGGATGCTTAACGCATTGAATTTGGACTTAGGCTAGTTGCTGCATTTTCTGGTTTCTGGTGTTTTCGCACATGCGGNTGCATCGGTTGTAGAAATTTAAAGTTTCAAGTTAATTAAGTTTGGAATAGAGGGTGACTCGTATTATTGTTGTTGTTTGACGTGTTTTGAGGGCTCGACTAAGTTTGTATGGTGTTTTAGGACTGGTTGGTATGTTTGGTTGAGGTTCTAGGGGCCTCTGGTGTGTTTTGGATGCTTAACGCATTGAATTTGGACTTAGGCTAGTTGCTGCATTTTCTGGTTTCTGGTGTTTTCGCACATGCGGAGGGGAGACCGCAAATGCGGGTGCGCATGTGCATATCGATGAGCGAAGAAGCAGAGTGTAGAGGTTTGGTCAAGGGTCGCAGGTACGAGGAAAATGCTGCATCTGCGATGCCCGCAGATGCGCTAGAGGAACCGCAGGCGCAAAGGATGATCGCAGAAATGGACCATTGTCCGCAGGTGCGCGCACGCAGGTGCGACCACCTGATCACATAAGTGATCCCATTCACAATTAGTAATTTCCACGCCTGCAAGGGAAATTCCACAGGTGCGACATAGGTCCGCAGATGCGCGATCGCTAGGCAGAAAAGATGAAGTTCGAGGTTTTGATTCCAATTTTCAATTTGGGACTTTGAGAGCTCGGTGGGAGGCGATGTTTCAAGGTTTCTTCAAGGATATTGTTGGGGTAAGTGATTCTAACCCAGATTGGACTATATTTCATGAATCGATTGCTAATTTCGTCTTCTAATTAGGGATTTGAGTTGGTAATTTGGGGGAAAATGGTAGAAACTTCTTAGACTAAGATTTTGAGTTTTGAAAGGCGATTTGAGGTCGGATTCGAGTAATTCTTGTATGGTTGGACTCGTGAGCGAATAAGTGTTCATATTTTGTGACTTTTACCCGATTCCGAGGCGTGGGCACAGGGAGACTTTTTGGGGTGATTTTCTAATTTCTTGCTTTAGCTTTGATTTCATTAATTAGATTAGTTTCTTATAGTTGTATTTATGGTATGTAATTGAGTTTTGCTAGATTGGGCCATTCGTAGTCGGATATTCGTGGAAAAGGTATTGTTACCTATTGATTGAGCTTGGTTCGAGGTAAGTGATTTGCCTAACCTTGTATGGGGCAAATCTCCTTAGGATTTGGTACAGTTGTGATATGTGAGTGCGGTGTGCGTGAGGTGACGAGTACGTACACGGACTATTTGTTGTAAAACTCGATTTATTTTACTGAGTAGTAATCTGTTTTTCCTTTAATTTGAGTTATACCATTTAAACGAGTATTAGTCTATTTTCATTCTTAATTGAGCTATTCCAATATGTGTACCTATCCTGTATAGTCTAATATCGCATGTCTACGTGCTTTAACTGTTTATTTGAACTTTGTGAAGCATGCGTAGTTGGTTTCCTACTTTTCCTTATTCTTTATCAGTATAACTATAGAAATCTTGCCGTTAACTATTTTATTTATCGGTTTGAGCTGTGTATTTACTTTTGAGACTATGAGGGGGTTCCTCGGGAGTTATCCCTACATATTTACTATTCAGACTATGAGGCGGTTCCTCAGGAGTTCTCCCTGCGCATTTACTTTTGCGACTACGAGGCGGTTCCTCGAAAGTTCTCCCTGTATATTTACTTTTGAGACTACGAGGCGGTTCCTCAGGAGTTCTCCCTGCGCATTTACTTTTGCGACTACGAGGCGGTTCCTCGAAAGTTCTCCCTGTATATTTACTTTTGAGACTACGAGGCGGTTCCTCAGGAGTTCTCCCTGCGCATTTACTTTTGCGACTACGAGGCGGTTCCTCGAAAGTTCTCCCTGTATATTTACTTTTGAGACTACGAGGCGGTTCCTCAGGAGTTCTCCCTGCGCATTTACTTTTGCGACTACGAGGCGGTTCCTCGAAAGTTCTCCCTGTATATTTACTTTTGAGACTACGAGGCGGTTCCTCAGGAGTTCTCCCTGCGCATTTACTTTTGCGACTACGAGGCGGTTCCTCGAAAGTTCTCCCTGTATATTTACTTTTGAGACTACGAGGCGGTTCCTCAGGAGTTCTCCCTGCGCATTTACTTTTGCGACTACGAGGCGGTTCCTCGAAAGTTCTCCCTGTATATTTACTTTTGAGACTACGAGGCTGTATCTCGTGAGCGGCCCTGTTGTTATCACACTTTTCGTGTGTTGTTATTTCTCTGTGAATTCTTGCTGTTTAATTCTTCATTTTTTATTATTTTTTAGTACATCGTTTGTCTTATTATTATATCCCAGTAGGGCCCGGACCTAACCTCGTCACTGCTCTACCGAGGTTAGGCTTGGCACTTACTGGGTGGTGTACTCATGCTACTCTTCTGCGCAGGTTTTGTGTGCAGATCCAGGTACTTCTTATCATCCCCTCTATTAGCTAAGAGTGCTTTGCTGCTGTACAGAGACTTCAAGATACATCTGCCGCATCCGCAGACCTCGGAGTCCCCCTCTATTCTCTCCTATGTCATTTACATCCGTACTTCTTTTATTAGAGTCTACTTTTTAGAGATACTAGTTTCTTTCTGTAGCTTGTAACTTACAATGTTTCGGGTTCTGGAAAGAATATGTATTATAGAGTATTGGTTATTGTATATGCCAAGTGGCATTGTTACTAGTT
>AWOL01S0017691.1:5723-21130 GCA_000715115.1 Nicotiana otophora
TTACACTCTAAAACATTCTTCAATTCTTAGCAACTTCAATCTATTTTAGAAATATAACAAATTGAATCAAAATTAGGAAGATGATCATGGTTCTAGCTCACTTGAGTATTTAATCAAACACTAGGTGTGCATAAGGTTTCAATGTCCTTTTTATGAAGGACTTCATCATCCCACAACCCAATCTTTACCATTTTTAGCTCAACAATCTTCCTACACCCTTTGATAACGCATGCATGTAAAATAAACAACTCTCATGCCCAGAAATGTATCTTGCTAGTTACTCATTTTTAGAAAAATTCGAAATTAGGGTTTAGGGTGTAGAATCTTACCTTTAGGATGAAGACCTAGTAAGCTTCCCTTCTTAATCTTCCAAAACTTGAGCAAGAATTGAAGAAAAATTATGGAAGAACACCTTCTCACTCTAGTGCACTCTCTCTCACTCTAGAATATCAGATTATGTCTCAAAAATGGCAGAAAGAGTGTATTTAATGAAATAGGTTCAGGTTTTAAAAACCCAATAATGGAGCTTTGGAACAAGGTATGCGATCGCATAACCGATATGTGGACCGCATACCGGTCGCATATTTTGTTACAAAATAGCCAAAAGATCTGCCTGTGTATGCGGTCACTATGCGGTCCCCATAACTGTTATGCGGTCGCATAATACATCGCATAATAGTTATGCAGTCGCATAGTCGGCCGCATAGTTGCTTCCAACTGACCGAATCAACTGCCTCACTCTGCGGCCATTATGTGGTCCGCAGAGTGGTTCTGTGGTCACATAATAGACCGCATAAATGCACTGTTCTGCCAAAAAGTTTCCTTTACTTTCCGGTGCATTGTTCAACCCAAAACGTCCGAGCACCATGAAACATTATTTTCTTTGCAAACGTTACCGGGCTTTAAACATAAGTACTTCGATATTTTCTAGGTTATTACATTCTCCCCCGCTTAGGATCGTTCGTCCTCGAATGAGGGTAAAAATCCATCATTAGCATCTTATGCAACTCAGTTTGTTTCATACCACATTCGAGCAGCCCCAAACTTGACTAACTTCCAAAATCTCCAAAAATTTTGCCAGAGTTTCCCTTGTAAGTAGGCCTATCCACCTGTCAGAGAGCCCCAGAAACACATCCTAACAACATATACGTATTCCAACGACGTAACATAATACAAAACAACACCAAATGTGGTCTCATAAGCAATATATATCCATAAAGGAACACCCTTAATGCCAATTGTTCTCATGATATAAAATACATAAAAACTAAGTCATAATTTTTTCCTAGATCACAATTTTAAATACATGATCATTCAAACAAATAAGGATACGTTTTCTTCATTTCTTCCTCGGCCTCCCAAGTAGCCTCTTCAACCTGTTGGTTTCGCCACAACACTTTCACGGAGGCAATTTCTTTATTTCTCAATTTTTGGACTTNAAATACATGATCATTCAAACAAATAAGGATACGTTTTCTTCATTTCTTCCTCGGTCTCCCAAGTAGCCTCTTCAACCTGTTGGTTTCGCCACAACACTTTCACGGAGGCAATTTTTTTATTTATCAATTTTTGGACTTGCCGATCAATAATAGAAACTGGAATCACTTCGTAAGTCAATTTCTCATTTACCTCAATGGTCTCAACCGGATCAATGAGTGTCGGATCTCCAACTACTTTCTTCAACATAGACACATGAAACACCGGGTGTACTAATGACATCTCAGGTGGTAGCTCAACCTCGTACGCCACCTCACTGACCCACTGAATGATTTTGTACGGTCCGACATAGCTCGGACTCATTTCCCTTTTTTACCAAATCGCGTTACGCCTTTCATGGGGGAAACTTTCAAGAATACCCAATCATCTTCTTTGAACTCCAAATACCTACGATGAATATCAGAATAGGATTTCTGATGACTCTGAGCAGTCTTCAACCGCTCCTTAATGATTTTAACTTTTTCCATGGCCTGATGCATGACGTCTGGCCCTATCAGCTCTGCTTCCATAACTTCGAACAACCAAATGGGAGATCTACATCTCCTACCATATAAATCCTCGAACGGTGCCATATGAATGCTAGTGTGATATCTTTTGTTGTAGGCATATTCTATGAGTGGTAAATGATCATCCCAACTACCTTTTACGTCTAGAACGCAAGCACGCAACATATCCTCAAGCATCTGAATAGTCCGCTTTGCTTGCCCGTGAGTCTGCGGGTGAAAGGTTGTACTAAGATTCACCTGAGTACCCAAACCTTGCTGAAATTTCTTCCACAATTTAGCAGTAAATTGTGCCCCCAGTTCGAAATGATGCAAACTGGGTTGCCACGCAACCTGACTATTTGTTTGATATACAACTGAGCATACTGCTCAGCTGTGTCGGTAGACTTAACCGGCAAAAAGTGTGATGACTTCGTGAGCTGATCCACAATTACCCAAATTGAGTCAAACTTGCGCGAAGTGCGCGATAATCCTACCACAAAGTCCATATTAATCATTTCCCACTTCCACATTGGAATTTCTATGTTTTGTGCCAACCCACCAGGCCTTTGGTGTTCGGCCTTCACTTGCTGACAATTGGGACATCTTGCCACAAAGTCCGCCACATTCCTCTTCAAATCATTCCACCAATAGACTTCCTTAAGATCATGATACATTTTTTTAGAACCTGGATGCACAGAATACCTAGAAGTGTGAGCTTCAGTAATAATTCTTTCCCGGAGACCATCCACATTTGGAACACAGAGTCGCCCTTGGTACCTTAGTGTTCCATCATTCATGATAAGAGAAAAGGCCATGATCTTATGTTTATGAATCCCCTCTTTTAATTGCACCAACAATGGATCATTATATTGCTTCTCTTTGACTTCCACAACAAGCAATGATTCAACCCTATTTTGCACAATTAGCCCTCCTTCACTAGAGTCCGCAAGACGAACTCCCAAACTAGCTAATCGGTGAACTTCTTTGGCTAATGGCCTTTGATATGCCTCCAAGTGTGCTAAGCTACCCATAGATTTTCGGCTAAGAGCATCTGCTACAACATTTGCTTTCCCCGGATGGTATACAATATCAATGTCATAATCCTTGAGTAATTCAAGCCATCTTCTTTGCCTCAGATTCAATTCCTTCTGTTTGAAAATATATTGAAGGCTCTTATGGTCCGTGAATATATCCACATGGACCCCATATAAATAATCACGCCATATTTTCAATGCAAATACCATTGCTGCAAGTTCTAAATCATGTGTTGGATAGTTCTTTTCATGTTTATTTAGTTGCCTAGAAGCATACGCTATCACCTTCCCATGTTGCATTAGTACACACCCAAGCCCGATTCTTGAAGCATCACAATATACCACAAATCCATCTATACCCTCTGGTAGGGTCAACACCGGTGCCATAGTCAATCTTGCTTTCAATTCCTGGAAACTGATTTCACAAGCATCTGACCATTGGAACTTAATTGCCTTCTGCGTCAATTTATTCAATGGAGAGGCATGAGTAGAAAACCCCTCCACAAACTTTCTGTAATATCGAGCTAAGCCTAAGAAACTGCAAATCTCTGTTGGAGTTGAAGGCCTCGGCCAATTCTTCACAGCTGAAATTTTCTAAGGATCAACCTTAATTCCCTCACTAGAAACTACATGACACAAGAATATGACTAATTCAATAAAAATTCACACTTTTAAAACTTTGCATACAACTGGTGCTAATGTAGGGTTTGCAGAACTACTCTGAGATGGTCAGCATGGTCTTCCTGACTTCGTGAATATACAAGAATATCGTCAATGAACACTATCACAAAGGAGTTGAGGAATGGCTTAAAAACGCGATTCATAAGTCCATGAAGGCTGCTGGAGCATTAGTTATCCCAAAAGTCATTAGTAGAAACTCAAAATGCCCATACCGGGTTCTAAAAGCTGTTTTCGAAATATCCCACTCCCTGATCTTCAATTGGCGATACCCAAATTGTAAATCGATTTTGGAGAAGTACTTGGCACCTTGCAATTGATCAAACAAGTCATCTATCCTTGGCAGTGGGTACTTATTTTTGATTGTTACCTTTTAAGCTGCCGATAGTCAATACACATTCTCAGTGACCCATCTTTCTTTCTTACAAAGAGGACCGGTGTGCCCCAAGGCGACACGCTTGGCCGGATAAAACCCTTTCTAACAAATCTCTCAATTGTTCCTATAGTTCTTTCAGTTTTGCCGGTGCCATTTTGTAGGGTGGAATAGATATAGGATGCGTGTCTAGCATCACATAAATACCAAAATCAATCTCCCTGTCTGGTGGGATCCCAGGGAGTTCATCCGGAAAAACTCCCGGAAATTCATTCACAACAGGCATAGACTCAAGTGTAGGTGCCTCAGCATCGGTGTCCATAACCCGGACAAAATGGTAAATACATCCCGTGTTGATCATTTTCGTGGCCTTTAGGTAAGAAATAAACCTACCCTTCGGCACTACATCATCACCCTTCCACTCAATAACTGGCTCATTTGGAAATTCGAACCTAACAGTTCTGGTTCGGCAATCAAGCTCGGAAAAATAAGAATAAAGCCAATCCATCCCCATTATCACATCAAAATCGACCATTCTCAATTCAATAAGATCTGCCACGGTGTCCCGACAATGCAACGTAACAACACAATCCCTATAAACCTACGTGGCTAAAATAGACTCACCAACTGAAGTAGATACAGAGAATGGCTCATAAAGTTTTTTTGGTTCTATGCCAAATTCCATAGCAACATAAGGTGTGACATATGACAAAGTGGAACCGGGATCAATAAGAGCATATACTTCATAAGATTGGACAGTCAATATACCTGTGACAACATCTGGAGAAGGCTCTAAATTCTGGCAACCCCTCATAGCATAGAAACGGCCGGATCCTCCCAAACTCTGTGCTCCACCCCTAGCTGCACCACGCCCTGCGGGTGTTGGAGTGCCTTAAGCTGGAGGAGGTGCTGTGTATGTAGTAGCTGCAGAACTGGCTGATTGTGCCATGCCCCTGCCCGCACCCTGGCGGAACGAACAACAATCCCTCTAAAAGTGACCCCTCAATCCTCATCCGTAGCATATGGGTAAGTTCATGTAGCATATTCCTAGGCGCATTTTTCCACACCTAGGGCATGAGGGCTTCCTCCACTGCTGGAATCTACCACCATGACGACCCTACTGATTGGATCCCCTGTTGCCCTGACTGGGCCTGAAACGGCTCCACTGGTGCTGCTGACTAGGCCCTGATGGCGGTGCACTAGCCGAAGATTGAGCAAAGGACTGTGATGGACCTGACGACCCTCCTCTGAATGTTGACTTGCCACCACCTGAAGAACCACCAAAGTTGCGCATAGAACGGGCATTATTACTACTCTCTCACTCCATTCTGTTCCTTAATTTGCGAGTTTCTGTGGCTTGAGCGAATGCCACCATCTTTCCATAGTTCATATCATAATTCAAGGCTACTGTAGCGGCCTCATTAATTACCAAGGGACTAAGGCCTTGTCCAAATCGGCGAAATCTAGCCTCCATAGTGGGCAGCATGTAAATAGCATATTTAGACAGGTACGTGAATCTCATATGGTAATTCTACACACTTAGGCTACCTTGCATCAAGTTGTCAAACTCAGCAACACTGGCTGCCTTAGTCTCGGCAGGCAAGAAATGATCAATAAAGGCATCGGCAAACTCACTCCACCTCGCCGGAGGGCTCCCTTCTTCACGGGACTCCTCCCATAGTTCAAACGAAGAATATGCCACCTCTTTCTGGCGGTAGGAGGCCAATTCCACTGCCTCTATTTCAGTAGTACGCATAACTCTGAGAGTCTTGTGCATCTCATCAATGAAATCCTGGGGATCTTCCTTTGGGTCAGTACCCGTGAACACTGGAGGATCCAACTTGAGAAACCTGTTCACCCTGGAGCCAGTAGAATCCACTGGCTGACTGGAAGAAGTGGGTGAAACATTTGACCTCTGGGTCTGGGAAGACACTATTTGAGCCAACATCTGTATGGCTCCCCTAAGATCAGCATCAGAAACACTAGAATCGGAAGCTGGAACTGGAGATGGAACTGGTATATCAGTTGGAGGAACTGTTGCACCTTCAGAAGGTGTAGGGACAGGTGCAGTCTGATCAGTTGTAGTAGAGTCAGGCAGTGAAGTAACTGGAGGAATATTCTCACTCCTCGGGTGCTCACCCGCATCGTCAATTATATGATCAACTGTCACTCCTGGGGTGACATTGGCTCTTTGGCCAGTTCTTGCCTTCTTCTTAGGTGCCATGTACTGAAAATTAGAGCAACTCAGGAGTTAAAGGAGGAACAATCTTACAACAAGCTTTATCGCACGATCAAGAACATGAAAGAAGGTTATTATTCCTAAATGCCCATGTAGCATCCTAATTATAGATATGGTCGACAACACACAGATAATAAGGACTCTACTAAACACGGCTTTGAGACATCCTAGGACACTTTTAAACCATAGGCTCTGATACCAAGTTTGTCACGCCCCAAAATCGAGGAGCGCGAATGGCGCTCAACCGAGTGAACCCGTCCGAGCAAGCCTGTTAGATTTCATTCTACCCAAACTCATCCATGAATAGAGATAATACATATTACCATTAATTAGACGAAAATGTACTCATGTCTACAATACCAATTCACTTCCAATTGTTTCATCATTTGTAAAGTCTCAAACGGACAAGTAATACATCCACAACATAACATAGGTTGTCTTTCCCCAGCACCAATACACAACCCACACTATGTCTACGGAGCCTCTATATATAAAGGAGAGTACAATGATAATGCCGGCAACAAGGCCCCAGCTATACCTCAAACAGAATACACAAAGTACAAAAGATGTATGACCCTGTAATAAAGTGGGGCTCACCAAGTCAGCTGGGAAGAAGGTGCACTGCTATCACTGATCAATATCTCCTATTGTGGAACCACCTGCATCTATTTAACGATGCAGCGCCCCCGGCAAAATGGGATATTAGTACCGTCGAATAGCACTAGTATGTATAACTAAACACCCTCTCAATAGAATGAAAAATAATATAAATAATATTATCATAATATCAATGAAAGACTTAATAAACATCAAACCTCAATTTAGGATCAAGACAATGTTCAAATTAATTTCCATATCTCACATTAGAAGATTTTTAGTATTGATATACCATTGTCCACAATACCATTATTCACAAAACCAGTACCACCGTACTCTCATCACGGAGTCCGATCACGACTCGATCTGCTAGGCCATCTCATTAGAGGCATCCGCCACAATTTCTCTCAATATCAATACCACCGTCTTTAACACGCAGTCCGATCATGACCCGATTGGCTAGGCTATCCATTAGGGACATCAACCACAATTACCATTTCAATTACAATTTCCAGCACAATCACCACCATGTGTGCGGCATGGTGTCCGATCACGACCCGAGCAGCTAGGTCATCTTATTTGAGACATCAACCTTTTTATATCAATCATCACATTTTGTAGTACTTTTACATCTTTTCATTTGAATTGCACTAATGGCCATAAATTTAAGAACATTCTTGGCACGTTGGCCATATTCTGTATTTCATGCTCACATCACCAATTTCAAATATCTTCCTCATCATCAACAACAAACACAATTCAGATCAAAGTGTGTAGTACACAATTTAGAGTCTAATGCACATAGAGCTATTTCACAAAATTTAGCATAATAGCCTTCATTTGAACTTGACTTAAAGTCGAAACATTATTAATGCACATCCCATATTTTAACACATCATCAATTGGTAACATAACATGAATAGAGCATTTGTGATTCTTGTTGAACATATATCGTTCAACCCAATCTTACTCAGAATAGCCAATTTCATAATGAATCACTCGAGACATACATAATTTATATGAATATCGTGGGATTCAATTCTAAGAGAAGAGTCTAGCAAACATACCTCACTTGAGCTTCCTTAAACTCTAAAATGTTCTGGAATTATTAGCGACTTCAATCTATTTTAGAAATATAACAAATTGAATCAAAATTAGGAAGATGATCATGGTTCTAGCTCACTTGAGCATTTTATCAAACACTAGGTGTGCATAAGGTTTCAATGTCCTTTTTATGACGGACTTCATCATCCCACAACCCAATATTTACCATTTGTAGCTCAACAATCTTCCTACAACCTTTGATAATGCATGCATGTAAAATAAACAACTCTCATGCCCAGAAACGTATCTTGCTAGTAACTCATTTTCAGAAAATTTCGAAATTAGGGTTTAGGGTGTAGAAGCTTACCTTTAGGATGAAGACCTAGTAAGCTTCCCTTCTTAATCTTCCAAAACTTGAGCAATAATTGAAGAAAAATTATGGAAGAACACCTTCTCACTCTAGGGCACTCTCTCTCACTCTAAAATATCAGATTATGTCTCAAAAATGGCCCAAAGAGTGTATTTAACGAAATAGGGTCGGGTTTTAAAAATCCAAAAATAGAGCTCCGGAACAAGGTATGCGATCGCATAACCGAAATGCGGACCGCATATCGGTTGCATATTTTGTTACAGAATAGCCAAAAGAATTGCCTGTGTATGCGGTCACTATGCGGTCGGCATAACTGTTATGCGGTTGCATAATGCACCGCATAATAGCTATGCGGTCGCATAGTCGACCACATAGTGGCTTCCAACTGACCGAATCAACTGCCTCACTCTGCGACCATTATGCGGTCCACAGAGTGGTTCTGCGGTCGCATAATGGACTGCAAAAATGCACTTTTCCGCAGAAATTTTTACTTTACTTTCCGGTGCATTGTTCAACCCAAAATGTCCGAGCACCATGAAACATTATTTTCTTTGTAAACTTTACCGGGCTTTACACTTAAGTACTTCACAATTTTCCGGGGTGTTACATTCTCCCTCGCTTAGGATCATTCGTCCTCGATTGAGGGTAAAAATCCGTCATTAGCATCTTATGCAACTCAGTTTGATTGATACCACATTCGAGCAGCCCCAAACTTGACTAACTCCCAAAATCTCCAAACATTTCGCCAGAATTTCCCTTGTAACTAGGCCTATCCACCTGTCCGAGAGCCCCAGAAACACATCCTAACAACATATACATATTTCAACGACGTAACATAATACAAAAACAACACCAAATGTGGTCTCATAAGCAATATATATTAAGAAAGGAACACCGTTAATACCAATTGTTCACATGATATAAAATTCATAAAACGTAAGTCTTATAATTTTTTCCTAGATCAAAAATTTAAATACATGATCATTTAAACAAATAAGGATACTTTCTCTCCATTTCTTCTTCGGCCTCCCAAGTAGCCTCTTCAACCTATTGGTTTTGCCACAACACTTTCACGGAGGCAATTTCTTTATTTCTCCATTTTCGGACTTGCCGATCAATAATAGAAATTGGAATCTCTTCGTAAGTCAATTTCTCATTTACCTCAATGGTCTCAACCGGAACATTGAGTGTTGGATCTCCAACTACATTCTTCAACATAGACACATGAAACACCGGGTGTACTAATGACATCTCAGGTGGTAGCTCAACCTTGTATGCCACCTCACCGACCCTCTGAATGATTTTGTCTGGTCCGACATACCTCGGACTCAATTTCCCTTTCTTACCAAACCGCATTACCCCTTTCATGGGGGAAACTTTCAAGAATACCCAATCATCTTCTTTAAACTCCAAATCCCTATGACGAACATCCAAATAGGATTTCTGATGACTCTGAGAAGTCTTCAATCGCTCCTTAATGATTTTAACTGTTTCCATGGCCTGATACACGAGGTCTAGCCCTATCAACTCTGCTTCTCTAATTTTGAACCACCCAATGGGAGATCTACATCTACTACCATTTAAAGCCTCGAACGGTGCCATTTGAATGCTAGCGTGATAGCTATTGTTGTAGGAAAATTGTATGAGTTGTAAATTATCATCCCAACTATATTTGAAGTCTAGAACGCAAGCACGTAACATATCCTCAAACGTCTGAATTGTCCGTTTTGCCTGCCCGCCAGTCTGCGGGTGAAAGGCTATACTAAGATTCACCTGAGTATCCATACCTTGCTGAAATGTCTTCCCAAAATTAGCAGTAAATTGTGCTCTTTGATTCAAAATGATGGAAACTGGGGTGCCATGCAACCTTACTATTTCTTTGATACACAGCTGAGCATACTGCTCCGCTGTGTTGGTAGACTTAACCGGAAAAAAGTGTGATGACTTCGTGAGCAGATCCACAATTATACAAATTGAGTCAAACTTGCGCGAAGTGCGCGGTAATCCTACCACAAAGTCCATATTAATCATTTCCCACTTCCACATTGGAATTTTTATGTTTTGTACCAACCCACCAGGCCTTTGGTGTTCGTCCTTCACTTTCTGACAATTCGGACATCTTGCCACAAAGTACGCCACATTCCTCTTCATATCATTCCACCAATAGACTTCCTTAAGATCATGATATATTTTTGTAGAACGTGGATACACGAAATACCTAGAAGTGTGAGCTTCAGTCTTAATTCTTTCCCGGAGACCATCCATATTTGGAACACAATGTCGCCCTTGGTACCTTAGTGTACCATCATTCATGCTAAGGGAAAAGGCCATGGTCTTATGTTTATGAATCCCCTCTTTTAATTTCACCAATAATGGATCGTTATATTTCTTCTTTTTGACTTCCACAACAAGCGACGATTCAACCCTATTTTGCACAATTACCCCTCCTTCACTACAGTCCGCAAGACGAACTCCCAAACTAGCCAATCGGTGAACTTATTTGGCCAATGGCCTTTGATATGCCTCCAAGTGTGCTAAGCTTCCCATAGATTTTTGGCTGAGAGCATCTGCCACAACATTAGCTTTCCCCGGATGGTATGCAATATCAATGTCATAATCCTTGAGTAATGCAAGCCATCTTCTATACCTCAGATTCAATTCCTTCTGTTTGAAAATATATTGAAGGCTCTTATGGTCCGTGAATATATCCACATGGACCCTATATAAATAATGACGCCAAATTTTCAATGCAAATACCACTACTGCAAGTTCTAAATCATGTGTTGGATATTCCTTTTCAAGATTCTTGAGTTGCCTAGAAGCATACGCTATCACCTTCCCCAGTTGCATTAATACACACCCAAACCCAATTCTTGAAGCATCACAATATACCATAAATCCATCTATACCCTCTAGTAGGGTCAACACTGGTGCCATAGTCAATCTTGCTTTCACTTCCTGGAAGCTCTTTTCACAAGCATCTAACGATTGGAACTTAATTGCCTTCTTCATCAATTTAGTCAATGGAGTGGCAAGAGTAGAAAACCCCTCCACAAACCTTTTGTAATATCCAGCTAAGCTTAAGAAACTGTGAATCTCTATTGGAGTTGTAGGCCTCGGCCAGTTCTTCACAGCTGAAATTTTCTGAGGATCAACCTTAATTCCCTCACTAGAAACTACATGACCCAAGAATATGACTGATCCAAGCCAAAATACACACTATGAAAACTTTGCATATAACTGGTGCTGATGTAGGGTTTGCAAAACTACCCAGAGATGGTCAGCATGGTCCTCCTGACTTTGTGAATATACAAGAATATCGTCAATGAACACTATCACAAAGGAGTCAAGGAATGGCTTAAAATGCAATTCATAAGATCCATGAAGGCTGCTGGAGAATTTGTTAGCCCAAAAGACATTACTAGAAACTCAAAATGCCCATACCGGGTTCTAAAAGTTATTTTCAGAATATCCTGCTCCCTGATCTTCAATTTGTGATACCCGAATCGTAAATCAATTTTGGAGAAGACTATCGGAAATTCATTCACAACAGGCACAAACTCAAGTGTAGGTGCCTCAGACTCGGTGTCCGTAACCCAGACAAAATGGTAAATACATCCCTTGTTGATCATTTTCGTGGCCTTTAGGTAAGAAATAAACCTACCCTTTAGTACTACCTCATCACCCTTCCACTCAATAACTGGCTCATTTGGAAATTCAAACCTAATAGTTCTGGTTCGGCAATCAAGCTTGGAAAAACAAGACTAAATCCAATCCATCCCCATTATCACATCAAAATCGACCATTCTCAATTCAATAAGATCGGCCACGGTGTCCCGACCATGCAACGTAACAACACAATCACTATAAACCCGCGTGGCTAAAATAGACTCACCAACCAGAGTAGATACAGAGAACGGCTCATAAAGTTATTCTGGGTCTATCCCAAATTCCATAGCAACATAAGGTGTGACATATGATAAAGTGGAACTGGGATCAATAAGAGCATATACTTCATGAGATTGGACAGTCAATGTACCTGTGACAACATCTGGAGAAGCCTCTGAATTTTGGCGACCCCTCATAGCATAGAAACGGTCGGATCCTCCTGAACTTTGTACAATCCTCAAACACGTAAGTCTAGTCCGGCCATGAAACATTATTTTCTTTGCAAACTTTACCGGGCTTTACACTTAAGTACTTCAAAATTTTCTGGGGTGTTATATTAGGCTTGATGGAACTGATGGAATTCTTAAGGGAATTTTATAAACCCCTACAAGTGCAACGTGAATTTGAAATATTAAGGGAGCACGGTGCAACCTTTCTCAAAAATATCATACGGTGTTGTCCCTACTTCGATCCACCGTTACATGTTTTGTCGCAATCAACGTATGTTGGAGGGATTGTCAAGAGAATCGATTCAAGTATGTTAAGGCTATCCATTCTTTCTTTTGGCATGATATATACGACATAAACAAAACGAGCAAATGCACAATTTCCATAAAAGACTCTATTAATAGAGATGCTAGAGATGCCTATGTTCTTGATTCCCCATGTGTCCATTTATTCTATCATTTGTTCATGGGTCTCAAAAACATAGGTAAGTTGATAAAGTTTACTTCATGATATTAATTAGAGGCATAGTGGTCTTATGACACTCCGAATAATTTTATTGACGTACTTTCTCATGCATTGCATTCATTTATACTTGTACATTGACCGATAACAAGATGGCGTTATATACGCGTATATATGTATATGGGATATTGGAAAAGGTTACGGCGTTATATATGCACCACCACCTGATCAGCTGGTATACGTTAATGATGTTGCCCACAGTGGCCGAAATGATATGATGGAATGCCCTCAGAGGCTTGATGATGTTATGAATGCATATACCCATACATGGTATTACAGTTATACGCATATGAATGAAATTATAATATTAAATGATTCACAAAGCTATTCAGATATACATGTTGAGTTTTTTACTCCATGTTTCTCTCATGTCTATTATTTACTGTTTTCATTCATTATTTGTACTGATGCTCCTTTTCTTAGGGATGCTTTGTTTCATGCTCGCAGGTCCCGATATACAGGTCGAGTGTCCTCCAAGTAGGCTATCAACTTAGCGGAAGGTGTTGGTGCGCTTCATCTGCTCCGGAGTTGCTATTTGGTCAATATGATTAGGACATGTATTGATTGGTATGACGGGGCTCTGTCCTGACCTTTATGATATTTATGTACTCTTAGAGGCTTGTAGACAGATGTCATGCATACGGATACTTGTATGGCCTTGTCAGCCTATGTTTTAACTATATAATGGATCACATTGGTCTTATAGGACTGTATATCTTACGTATAAGTTGGTATTTCATGTTTTATTGTATTTATCTCACGGAAGGCTCTCTGGCTCAGTTATCTATGATAGTATGATACAAAAAGATACGTTATATTGGTACTCGGTTGAGTAAGGTACAGAGTACCTGTCACAACCCATTGGTTTGGGTCGTGACAATAACACTTTCTCGGAGGAAATTTATTTTGTTTCTTAGCTTTTGGACCTACCTATCAAGAATGGCAAATAGAGTTCCTTCATAGGTCAGTTCTTCATTTACATCAATAGTCTCAAGTGGCACAGTAGCCGATAGATCTCCAACTACCTTCTTCAACATAGACACATGGAATACCGGGTGCACTAATGACATCTCAGGTGGTAGCTCAATCTTGTACGCCACCTGATGAATCCTCTAAATCTGTAAGGCTCGAAACCGCTAAGCCTTCATGGGGGAAACCTTCAACAATGCTCAATAATCTTCTTCGAACTCCAAATGTCTACGACGAACATCCGAATAGAACCTTCGAAGACTTTGAGCAGTTTGCAACCGATCCTTAATGACCTTAATATTCTCCATAACTTGATGCATGAGGTCTAGTCCTATTAATTTCGCTTCCCCAATATCGAACTACCCAATGAGGGATCTACATCTCCTACCATATACGGCCTCGAATGTTGCCATCTGAATACTAGCATGATAACTGTTGTTGTACGCAAATTCTATGAGAGGAAAATTATAGTCCCAGCTACCCTTGAAGTCAAGGACCCAAGCGCGCAACATATCCTCAAGCGTCTGAATAGTCTGCTATGCCTGCCTGTCAGTCTTCGGGTAAAAGGTTGGATTCACCTGAGTACCCAAACCTTGCTGACATTCCATCCAAATATTAGCTGTGAACTGTGCCCCTTAATCTGAAATGATAGAATTTGGAGCGCCATGCAACCTGACTATTTCTTTGATATACAACTAAGCATACTGTTCCACTGTTTCAGTAGATTTAACTATCAAAAAGTGTGTTGATTTCGTGAGTCGATCCACAATCACCCAAATTGAGTCGATTTTGCACGGCGTACGTGGCAATCCTACCACAAAGTCCATATTAATCATTTCCCAGTTCCATATTAGAATTTCTATATTCTGTGCCAACCCACTAGGTCGTTGTTGTTTGACCTTTACTTGCTGACAACTCAAACATTTTTCCACAACGTCTGCGACATTCGTCTTCATGTCATTTCACCAATAGACTTTCTTGAGATCATGAAGCATCTTTGTAGAGCCCAAGTGTACAGAATACCTGGAAGTGTGAGCCTCGATCATGATTCTTTCTCGGAGACCATCTACATTTGGAACACACAGCCGTCCTTGGTACCTTAGTGTACCATCATCCATGCCAAGAGAAAAAGCCACAGTCTTATGTTTACGAATCCCCTCCTTCAATTGTACCAACAATGGATCGTCTTATTGCTTCTCATTGACTGCTACAACAAGCAATTATTCAGCCCTATTTTGCATAATTACCCATACTTCACTAGAGTCCACAAGACGAACTCCCATACTAGCCAATCTATGAACCTCCTTGGGAAACGACCTTTGATGTGCCTCCAAGTGAGCCAAACTACCCATAGATGTTCGGCTAAGAGCATCTACCACAACATTGGCTTTTCCCGAGTGATATAGAATATCGAGGTCGTAATCTTTGAGTAACTCCATCCATTTTCTCTTCCTCAAATTCAATTCCTTCAGTTTGAAATTGT
>AWOL01S0017691.1:30763-57805 GCA_000715115.1 Nicotiana otophora
GCTAATCCCTTTGGAAACATTAAAGAACAAGAATAATTAAAGAAACAATAACTCACTTCATAATAAATAAAAATCGTTCAATACATAAGCACAACAAGATATTTAATCCACACTTTAAATATGAATATTTCCATAAACAAGATTCAAGTGTTGGAATAAATACTACACACTTAGATATACAATACAAAGCAAGGAAATGAAGAAATGAGCATACATGGGTAAGAAATTCTAAACTAAAAGCTTCAAATCTTCAAGACCCAAGTGTGTGCGGAAGAACCCTAGCTTCCAAACTTGTTCTCTCTAGCCTAGGAACTGAAAAATAAGCCAAAGATGTTTTACAAATTAGCTAGGTCGTGTATTAAATGGTTTGGGGTTAAAATCATGAAATTCCAGAACTGCCCCAAGATTTCTGCCAAGATTTTCAATCGCGATCGCGAAAAGAGGCCTGCGATCACGAAGAGTTATGATGTAAAGCATTGCAATCGCAGACCAGAACACGTGTTCGCATAGAGCATTTGGGAGCAGTTGACCAGCCTCTTCTTCGCGTTCGCAGATTTTGCCCTGTGTTCGTAATGTATTATTTCCTGACCTTCTGCGATCGCATATCACTATTCGCAATCGCGAAGAGCATTATCTGCCAGCAGTCATTGTTCCTCAATTTAGCACATTTTGACTTGGGGTCTTACGTATCTCTTCTAAATCACTTAATAACTGAAATATGCAAATAAACCTCAATAANTGATTTTGCCCTCCGTTCGCGATGTATTATTTCCTGACCTTATGCGATCGCATATCAATATTCACGATCGCGAAGAGCATTATCTGCCAACAATCATTTTTCCTCAATTTAGCACATTTTGACTTGGTGTCTTACGTATCTCTTCTAAAACAATTAATACCTGAAATATGCCAATAAACCTCAATAAATGCCTTAGTTTCTCAACAAAATCATCCAAAAGCCCAAGTATCAAGAAGAGATAAGTTGGTGAAATACCAACTTATCAACCCCCAAAACTTAAACTATTGTTTGTCGTCGAGCAATTTTAAAACTAAGAACATCCTTCAATAAAATCATCAATTAAGCTCAATGGCACATCAAATATCATTTCAAGTCAAAAAGGTTCAAATTAAACACAATCTAGCAACTTTGGTTGGTACCAACAATTAATCTAAAGAATATGAATCACCAACTTCTCATAATTTTCATTTCAATTCAAGTGCTCAAACACCACATTAATCAAAGTGGCAACCAAGTCATGACACTAAAGCTTCAAAATTTGCCTCGTTGTCACAAACAATTTTCTTTTGTTCATTCCTCCCAATTGGAGATTGGATTAAGTTCATAACTCAAATGTTTCATGTGCCCTCACACATAAGAGAGAATACCAACTTATAAATTGCGATTTAAACACATATGGGATATTAAATGGAAAGAATTAACTCTCGCTCTCACAAAGATATTCAAATGGACAAAAGTAGTTTCATAGGCTTTCCATTCATTTATTTCTCCACTATTAAAGTAGGACTTAAAGGATTTGTAATGTAGGTTTTGGTTGAGGTAGGGCTCAATTTGGATAAGAGTGACTCAAAAACTCCCTAAGCACTACGCTTTGCAACAATTAAAGCACACTTCCTTCAAAAACATTTTCCGTCGTTTCTTCACTTTTCATTCCACACTTAATCTTCCCTTTATTCACAACTCCTTATTTTTCCTTCCTTTTTTTTCTTTCTTACACATCATTTTTTATTTTTTTATTTTTTTAAATTACCTTTAACCTTTTAAGCAACTTCCACAACACAACTTTTCTAACCTTCACTCCCACACTTAGGCTTTTAGCCTATGTTTACACTTTCAAAGTACATAGGAATGTAGGGTGCCAAAAATAAGTCAATAAAGAACAAAGGGTTAAAGCTTGTAACATGGTTTCCAAAGAGAAAATTTTAAAGGCTCAAAAGGGGTTGACTAGGGAAAATATGCACGGGTAGAAAATTTAAGGCACAATAACGGTCCAAGGAAGGCCTAGCATCATTTTTTAAACCAAGTTATTCTAGGATTTTACCTTGAAGCACATTCCGAGCAAGTTCTAGACTACAAATAATGCAAAAGAACTCATACAAATCTTATCACACATGGCACATGCAAACTCGAGTTACATATAAATCCAAAATCTAATTAACACCAATGAACCAAAGAAAATCAAATATAGCCTAAAAGGCTATTTAATGAATCAAAGAGCCAAAAATAGACCCTAAAAGTCACAACAAGGATTATCACTTCAATCATTTTTCATTTTAAAGATCAAAACTTCATATGCTACAGTTTAAATCATGTTGGTACCAAACAAGCCACACGTTGGTTTGTGGACAAAAGATCACACCCAATAACCAATTTATTCACTACTAGCTATTAAACTAACTAGAAAAACAATATTTACCTAAAAAAAAACTAAACAAGACTAATCCATTAAGAAAGTTGTCACGCCATCTATCATAGGGAAAAGTCACCCGATTCAATACAACTTAATGCCTTGGAAATGAACCGCGGTATAAAGAAAAACCAAGGAGTTTCATTAATACTACTATGAAAAATAAAAACTAACAAGAAAATGCTAATGCTAACATACAAGTATTAAACTAAACAATATTACCAATAAACTACAAATGTCAACAAATCTACAAAAAATGATCATGCTCCACATACATCCATCATATATGAGCCACCCCCAACCAAAAGTGTTGCATTGTCTCCAATGCAACTAAAAAAACAAGCTAAAATAAAAGAGGTGCTCCCTGAATGGCATCACTCTGAGTGGAGGTACTAGGAACTGAGAGCTCCAGGTCATCCTCATCACCGTCATCTGATCCACAAAACTTCCTCAAGGTGTTCATCATCTTTGTCAAGAACTTGCTTTTCTTCTTTTCATGTTCTCTTTGCTTTCGCTGCCTCCGCTCAATCTTACCCAATTTGGTTTTAATGGTATGCTACTCCTTCGCAAGATCTGACAAAGTTGGACCCTTTCCTTGGCCAGCTTGACCTGCAGATGCGCTCTCTCCAGACTGTCCAGAAGGGAGACTAGCTATAAGCTGGCGGACCTGTGTCTCCATGCTATGGACCTGGAAAGAGATATACCTGAGTGTGATAGGTCCCTAATCAAGTGGTACAATAGCAGTACAACGCCCTGTGGCATCTGTGGCAGAATTGGGTATCTCAGTGATGGTGTCAGGACACTGGCCAAATGAGGGAGATGCTACATCAATCTTTCTTTTCTTCTGTGCACTCCCTGCTCCCTTTCCCAGCAATGGATGAATGAGCTTCTCTGGGTTCTTTTCTTTCTTTGTAATCCTCTTCCCCACCCCAGCCTCATGGCATAAATGAGTGATCAGGGATGGGAAGAATAAACTCTTAGTCCTCTCTACAACAACCTCAGCTATCTCATCAATAATAAGTTGTCCCACATTCACTGTTGTGCCCTTTATGATTACGTAAATCACCTTTGCCATCTCAAGTGTCACCTCGGTCTCATTACGTGAAGGCATGACTCGGGCACAGATAATGGAGAGCCAATTTTTGGCCTTGGCAGTGAATTCAGAAGACTCGATCCTTTAGTGATTTCTTATCCAGTTCGACATCTTTCCACTGTGCAAATGGTCTACAAACAACCGTGAGCCCAAGTCTTTAGCTCTATCCATGTACACCTGGTTGTCAGCATTTGGAAGATTGTAATATGCATTTATCAAATCTGGATGAAAGCGGAGTTGTTTTCCCCTGACACTAACAACTAAATTATTCTTGAAGTTTGTTTCCACAGCATTAGCATAAAATTCTCTTATCACTTCATGATTGGCTGGTCTTGGCTCTTCCGCAATGTAAATCCATCCGCTTGATACTAATCTTCCATGGGACTCGGGCCAACGACCTTCAAGGTCAATCAAGAGAATGTCACTTTCCTTAATCATAATTCTACACAGTTGTTTGTCGTATCAGTGGGAACATCGTAATGATGAGAATATGCCCCGATCAATGTACTCCTCTTCGGCAACTTGTTCGACATGTTCTTGAACATTTTCATTTGATGCCGAATCCATTTTAGAGCTCAAAGTACCTAATAAAGGATTAAATATGTTAAATACCTGTATGGACACTTAAAGCATTGTATTAGGAGATATTTAGGCGAAAGAAAGAGATCAAAAGGCCTAAGGATCAGAAATGGCAGAGCTACTGTTTAGCTGTCTGGGCTTCAATGAATCGCGATCGTAGAACTAGGCACGTGATTGCGAAGAACAATTAGGTTCTAGTGGTAATAAAGCTACGCTATCGTAGAAGGATATACGCGATTGCGATGTGCAACTTTTGTTCTCGGCAGAATTAGACATACGCGATCGCGGAATGGGGCATCGTGATCGCGAGGGTCTTATTCCTCGCCCAGTAACAGTACATGTGGGCATTCTATCAAACAGGTCGTGTGCACCAATTTTGTGTTCATTTGTTTCAGCCACTTGAGCACACATCTCACCCAAAAATCACTAAAAAATAAACCCTCACACTAAACTAATCTCACCCAGCAAGCAAGACATGTGAAGCACACAAGATTTCTATTTAAAAACAAATTACTCAAGCCCTAATATCTCAAGAGTTTCTGCCATTTTTTCATTCACACTAAGAAGAGGCGCATAGAAAACATCAAGATAGAGGAGAGAAATCCACATACCTTGAGAGTGATGGGTGAAATATTTGCAATGGAATTGAAGAATAGAGAGTTGGAGATGATTTCAGGGGTTAGAGGAATAGCTATAGTCGTTACTGGGTTTTGAGGCAAAGTGGGTGTTCTTTGTTATTTCCAGCATTTTGAGGTTTAGAACTTACCTGTTAAATGCGATCGCGTGGATAAACCTGCTCTCGCATAGAACTAATTGACCAAAAATATGCGACCGTATTTGTTTTTTTGCGATCGCATAGGGATAGCAAATTTTTTTTTTTCGCGAACGCATAGCATTTTATGCGATCGCAGAGTGCAACAATTTTCTGCAGTTTTCATAAGCTACTGCTTTTGGCTGCCCAGTCACCCCGACCTGCTCAAATCAACTCCAAAAATATTAAAACTTGGCAGATTAGTCAAAAATAACATAATAAACTATTCTAAAAATAGAAAATTTTAAAAACGACTAAAAGTTTTGAAAATGATGGGTTGCCTCCCACCAAGCGCCGCATTTAATGTCGCGGCACGATGCGAATCAACTTTACAACTTTTTTTGCCACTTGGATGATATGAATTGGGCACCTAACTTAGAATCAAGTTTGTGACCACGAGCGATGGGGGTGGTAAGTAGATGATCAAGCCAATCATTAACTTCTTCATTTTGTACTTCTTGGCTTTCATGTGAGGAATGTCATTTTGCTTCCTTGTACCTTCAAACTGTAAAATGTATGGCCTTTGTCTTTCCTCATCGCATTCCCTTATTGACTCGTGTAGTTCAATTCCCATATCACCACACAATTCTAATGTTGAGAAATGCTTGGAATGTGACCTCAAGCCTCCAAAGTGCAATTCTTTCCGGATTTTAACATCATCTTGGTCCCCCGAACTAGAGTCCTTTTCAACCATCTCTTCAATTTTTTTAGTTGACTCTAATTCCATATTTTTCTTGGCATCACTAACGCTCATGGAGTCGGTTGGCGGATGTTCAATTCTTGATTCCTCAAAATAAAGCTCGCTTTCTTCCTCGGAGTTGGACGCTTCTTGACCTCTTTCCACACTTTCAAATTGATAGGCATAATGAGCCTCTATCAATGATTTCATTTGATCTTCCAAAGTGTCGATAGTCTCATCATTTCGATGTAGTGCTTGTTTTAAGTCCTCGAGTGCCAAGCTTTGCTTCTCCTCATTTTCATGAATGGCCTCCAACATGAGCATCATCCTCTCATTTTGAGCATTTGAGAGTTCTTTTTTGTTTTGATCAAGTGCCAAAGAAGGATTTTTGGCTTCAACCTCTAAGTAAGGTTCTTGGCTATCATTCACTTCCGAGGCTTTTTGGACCTCTAAAGCTTCAAGAAATTTTGCTCCTTGTTTCCTCCTTCAAGTAGGCATTCTAAAATGAACTTAAACTCTCCATTTTGACCATTCTCAATTTCTTCTACTTCCATATCCCTATAATTTTCATCACAAAAAGTAGAATCATCATAGCGGGGGCTTGGGGAAGAGAAGGACAAATAAGCACAATTATCCCAATGATCATTTTGCCGACCACACTTGTCACAAATACTCCACTCATGGGTTTGAGATTGTGCGCACAATACGCCCCCGGGAGAATTAAAACAATTTTGCCGCGAGTTTGGTCCTCCACAACAAGGACAAGGGTCATCAAAGTATGAACAAATACCATCCGGCCAATTTTCATTATGTGATGCCATTTTCAAAAATTATGAAAATAAAGAAGAAAAATAAACAAAGATAAGAAAATAATTACACAAATATTTACAAGTTGGGACCAAAGCACTTACGCTTATTTCTCAAGCAACCTAAATACGCCAAATTGTTTCCCGGCAACGGCGCCAAATTTGAAGACGTCCAAATCCACTACTAAAAAGTAAATGAACATGGTCGTATGAAATATAATTTACCAAACTATGAGTCGGGATCGGATATCACACAGAACAATATGTAGGCGATTGGGCGTGTAAGAGAATTATCACTTATTATGCAATGCCAAACACTTAGAACGTGATTGTGAAAATATTTATCACTAAATGTAAAATAACCTAGAAAGCAAGTAAAATGATCAATGGCTACAAGAATAGTTGCATCAGGAATTACACTCAACTAACGATCCAATGTATTTCATGATTTTACAAATATGAGCGAGTTTATGTTAATTAGCCTCGGGTTTTAATTCTATATTAGCTTCTTCCGAAGACAAACAAGACTTCCTAATTGAATTATTCCTAAAACAATTAAGAGATTTAGCACACTCGAATATGGCTACAAGTAGTTCAATCCTATCCCTAGGTATAATCTATAAAGTGAGGGTTAAAGCCTCAAGTTCTTGTTAATTATCCTTTCCCAACCCCAAATTATCTTTCCCAAAATTAATTCGAAGTTAATGGATGAGTCCTAGGGTTAGCTAATACCTTTGAAAACATTAAAGAACAAGAATAATTTAAGAAACAATAACTCACTTCATAATAAATAATAAAATTTCAATACATAAGCACAACAAGATATTTAATCCCCACTTTAAATATGAATATTTCCATAAACAAGATTCAAGTGTTGCAATAAATACTACACACTTATATATATAATACAAAGCAAGGAAATGAACAAATGAGCATAAATGAGTAAGCAATTCTCAACCAAATGCTTCAAATCTTCAAAACCCAAGTATGTGTACAAGAACCCTAGCTTCCAAACTTGTTCTCTCTAGCCTAGGAACTGAACAATAAGCCCAAGATGTTTTACAAAATGAGCTAGGTCGTGTATTAAATAGTCTGGGGTCAAAATCATAAAATTCTAAAACTGCCCAGATTTCTGTCTAGATTTGTCAATCGCGATCGCGAAAAGAGGCCTGCGATCGCGAAGAGTTATGCTGTAAAGCATTACGATCGCAGAACAGATCACGCGTTCGCATAAAGCATTTGGGAGCAGCTGACCAGCCTCTTCTTCGCGTTTGCATATTTTACCCTGCGTTCGCGATGTATTATTTCCTGGCCTTCCGCGATCGCATATCAATGTTCGCGATCGCGAAGAGCATTATCTGGCAGCAGTCATTTTTCCTCAATTTAGCACATTTTGACTTGGTTTCCTTCGTATCTCTTCTAAGTCACTTGATACCTAAAACATGTCAATAAACCTCAATAAATGCCTTAGTTTCTCAACAAAATCATCCAAAAGCCTAAGTATCAAGAAGAGATAAGTTGGTGAAATACCAACTTATCAGGCATGGCGTCCTATCACGACCCGATCGGCTAGGCCATCTCATGTGAGACATCACCCTTTTCTGTCAATAATCTCGTTTAATATTTCTTGCACATATCTTTATTTCATTGGCCCTAATGGTCACAATTGTATTATTTCTCTTGGCACAATGGTCGTATTTCTTATTTCACATTTCGCATTACATGATTCGTATTGCATGTTTTGTATTTCATGCACACCTTTTTACTTTCAACCATCATCATGGACTTTCCAACAACAATGCATTTCTATTCAAGACATTTAAGCACACATTTGAGCAAAAAGGAGTCTTAGGTACATCACGATTTCTTATACAATCTTTCTTTAGCTTTGATTTTAAACACAACTTGAAGTTAGGGAATTTAGATATGCAACCCATACTTTGAACACATTATCAAATAGTAGTACAATATAACAAGAGCATTTGAATTACTTATTGATCACGAATGTCTGGACACTAGCTTATTTGGGTAATCGATTCACAATGAGCAACCCGGGACTTACATGGATATTGTGGGGTTCAATATTTAAGAGAAGAGTTTAGCCAACATACCTCACTTGAGACTCCTTAACTCTAAAATGTTATGGAAATCCTAGCAACTTTAATCTATTTTAGAAAAGTAACAAATTGAACCAAAATTAGGAAGATTCTCATGATTCTAGCTCATTTGAGCATTTTATCAAGCACTAGGTGTACATTAATGTTTCAAGGTCCTTTTATGGAGGATTCCTTCATCCCACAAACCCTTCTTTACTATTTTAGCTCAACATTCTCCCTACAACCCATGATCAATCATGCATTCAAAATAAGCCACTCCCATACCCATGAATTATCTTACTAATTTCCCATTTCTAGTTAAATTTCGAAATTAAGAGATAGTGTGTAGAATCTTACCTCTAGGATGAAGACCTAGTGTGCTTCCCTTGTTAATTCTTCCATGATTTTGAGTAAAATTGGGGAATAATTGATTGAGGTACTCTCTCCCTCTCTAGAGCATTTTTTCTCTCTCAAAATATCAAGTTCTCCCTTCAAAATTGGTCCATAGAATCTACATAACGAAGCGGGGTCGGGTTATAAAACCTGAATATGAAGCTCCAAAATGGGATATGCGGTCGCATATGCGATCGCATAATGCTTCTACGATCCGCGAAATGGCCCTCCAGAACTGGGCTGGTCTACCCCCGTCTGCGACCGTTATGTGGTCTGCAGACCTGTTCTGTGGTCGAATAATTGCCGCAAAACCTCCCTCCGCAAAATTTCCATGCTTATTCTGCGATCAGTGTGCAGCCCGCGCAATCGTTTTGCGGTCGCATTATGGGCCATGAAATGACATCCGAAAATTGCCCAAATGACTGCCTCACTCTGCGGCCATTTCTGCGGCCGCGTAATGGACCGCAGAAATGCCCTATTGGGCAAAATATTTTCCTTCAACTCCCCAGCGCACTGTTAAACCCAAAAAGTCTATGCCACGGCTCGCAAGCTTGCAGTAAAGAATCGCTACTACCATTAATTCGTATGCCTACCTCGCACCACGAAACCCCGAGTGTTAGGAAACATTTACGGGGCCTTACATCCTCCACCACTTAAGATCATTCGTTCTCGAATGAGGGTCTAAATCTGTCCTTAAAACTCAGCACGACCCAATTGTTACTTCACACACTACCAAACCCAAATATTTTCTAACTCTCCAAATCTTCAAATATTTCGGCAGAGTTTCCCTTGTAACTGGGCCAATCCACCTGTCAGAGAATCCCAGAAACCAGTCCTAATAGCATGTACATAAACCAACGATGCAATACAATATCAAACACCACCAACCGTGGCCTCATAAGCAATATATTACTAAAAAGGAAACAACCTGAGCATAAACTGTACAAGTGATACTTAGTTCATAGGAAGTAATTTCATAGAAACTATTACATAGCTATTCAAACAAATGAGGGTACTTCTTTTTTGTTTCTTCTTCGGCCTCCCAGGTGGCCTCTTCAACCTGCTGGTTTCGCCATAACACTTTCACTGAGTCAATTTCTTTATTTCTTAGCTTTCGGACCTGCCTATCAAGAATGGCAACTAGAGTTTCTTCACAGGCCAGTTCTTCATTTACCCCAATATTCTCAACTGGCACAATAGACAACGAATCTCCAACTACCTTCTTCAACATAGGCACATGGAATATCGGGTGCACTAATGACATCTCATGTGGTATATCAAGCTTGTACGCCACCTGACGAATCCCTAGAATGCTTCTACATGGCCTGACATACCTCAGACTCAATTTCCCTTTCTTTCCAAACCGCATTATACCCTTCACGGGGGAACCTTCAACAACACCCAATCAAAATCTTTGAACTCCAAATCTCTACGACGAACATCCGAATAGGACTTTTGACCACTTTGAGCAGTTTGTAACCGATCCTTCATGAGCATAACCTTCTCCATAGCATGATGCACGAGGTCTAGTTCTATTAATTCCGCTTCCCCAATCTCGAACCACCCAATGGGGGATCAACATCTCCTACAATTGAAGGCCTCGAATGCTACCATATGAATACTAGCATGATACCTGTTATTGTAGGCAAATTATATGAGTGGAAAATGATCGTCCCAGCTACCCTTGAAGTAAAGGACACAAGCACGCAACATATCCTCAAGCGTGTGAATAGTCCGCTCTGCCTGCCTGTCAGTCTGCGGGTGAAAGTTTGTACTACAATTCACTTGAGTAGCCAAACCTTGCTAAAATTCCTTCCAAACATTAGCCGTGAACTGTGCCGCTCAATCCGAAATGATAGAAACTGGAGTGCCATGAAACCTGACTATTTCCTTGATATACAACTGAGCATACTGTTCCGCTGTGTCGGTAGATTTAACTGGAAAAACGTGTGCTGATTTTGTAAGTCGATCCACAATAATCCAAATTGAGTCGAACTTGCGCGGCGTGCACGACAGTCCCACTACAAAGTCCATATTAATCATTTCCCACTTCCTCATTGGAATTTCTATGTTCTGTGCCAACTTACTATGCCGTTGGTGTTCGGCCTTTACTTGCTGACAACTCAGATATCTTGCCACAAAGTCCACTACATTACTCTTCATGTCATTTCACCAATAGACTTCTTTGAGATCATGATACATCTTTGTAGAGCCCAGGGGTACGGAATACCTGGAAGTGCGAGCCTCGGTCATGATTCTTTCTTTGAAACCATCTACATTTGGAACACACAGCCACCCTTGGTACCTTAGTGTACCATCATCCATGCCAAGAGAACAATCCATAGTCTTATGTTTATTATTCCCTTCCTTCAATTGTACAAACAATGGATCGTCGTATTGCTTCAATTTGACTTCCACAACAAATGATGATTCAGCCCTATTTTGCACAATTACCCCTCCTTCACTAGAGTCCGCAAGACAAACTCTCAAACTAGCCAATCGATGAACCTCCTTGGCGAACAGCCTTTGATGTGCTTCCAAGTGAGCCAAACCACCCATAGATTTCCGGTTAAGAGCATTTGCCACAAAATTGGCTTTTCCCTAGTGATATAGAATATCGAGGTCGAAATCTTTGAGTAACACCAACCATCTTCTCTGCCTCAGATTCAATTCCTTCTATTTGAAAATATATTGAAGACTCTTATGGTATGTGAATATATCCACATAGACCCTACATAAATAATGACGCCAAAAGTTCAATGCAAATACCACCGCCGCATGTTCTATGTCATGTGTTGGATAGTTCATTTCATGATTCTTTAGTTTCCTAGAAGCATAAGCTATTACCTTTCCATGTTTGCACACCCAAGCCAGATTCTTGAAGCATCACAATACACCACAAAACCATATGTACCCTCTGGTTGGGCTAACATCGGTGTCATAGTCAATCTTCATTTAGGCTCCTGTAAGCTCATTTCACAAGCATCTAACCATTGGAACTTAACCGACTTCTATATAAAATTAGTCAATGGAGAGGCAAGAGTAGAGAACCCCTCCACAAACTTCCTGTAATATCCAGCTAAGCCCAAGAAACAACGAATCTATATTGGAGTAGCAGGTTTAGGCCAGTTCTTCAAAACTGCAATCTTCTGAGGANGAAGGTAAGCAATAAACGTATCCTTCGGCACCACATTATCCCCCTTCCATTCAACAACTGGCTAATTTGGAAAGTCAAACCTNATATTGGAGTAGCAGGTTTAGGCCAGTTCTTCAAAACTGCAATCTTCTGAGGATCCACCTTAATTCCTTCCCTTAAGATGACATGACCCAAGAACATGACAGAGTCAAGACAAAATTCACAATTCAAAAACTTTGCATACAACTGGTGCTGATGTAGAGTGTGTAAAGCTGCCCTGAGGTGATCGGCGTCGCCCTCTCGACTTCGTGAATATACAAGGATATCGTCAATGAACACTATCACAAAGGAGTCAATAAAAGGCTTGAAGACTCAATGATAATATCCGTTAAATCTGCCGGAGCATTAGTTAGCTAAAAAGACATTACCTAAAATTGAAAGTGCCCATACCGAGTTTTGAAAGCTGTTGTGGAATATTCTGTTCCCTGATCTTCAATTGGTGATGCCCAGATCTTAAATATATTTTGGAGAAGTACTTAGCACCCTGTAACTGATCAAACAAATCATCTATTCTCGGTAATGGGTACTTGTTTTTGATTGTGACATTGTTGAACTGCGGTTGTCAATACACATTCTTAGCGACCAGTCTTTCTTTCATACAATAGAACTGGTGCGCCATAAGGCGACACACTCGGTCGGATGAAGCCCTTATCTAACAAATCCTTCAATTGTTACTTTAGCTCCTTTAAATTCTGTTGGTGCCATCCTGTAGGGCGGGATAGATATAGGCTACGTGCCTGTCATCACATCAATCCCAAAATCAATCTCCATGTCTGGCGGAATCCTTGGGAGCTCATCAGGAAAGTCCTGTAGAAATGCATTCACAATTGGCACAGGCTCGAGTGTAGGTGTCTCAGCATCTACATCAATAGATATAGGCTACGTGCCTGGCATCACATCAATCCCAAAATCAGTCTTCCTGTCTGGCGGAATCCCAGGGAGCTCATCAAGAAAGACCTCAAGAAATTCATTCACAACTAGCACAGACTGTAGTGTAGGTGCCTCAGCATCGGTGTCTGTAACTTGGACCAAATGGTAAATACACCCTTTTTAATCATCTTCGTGGCCTTAAGGTAAGAAATAAACCTATCCTTCGGCACCACATTATCCCCCTTCCATTCAACAACTGGCTAATTTGGAAAGTCAAACCTCACAGTTCTAGTTTGGTAAAACATGAATAAAGCCAATCCATTCCCATTATAACATCAAAATCAACCATCCCCAATTCACTGAGATCGGCCATGGTGTCCTGACCATGCACCGTGACAACACAACCCCTATAAACCCGTGCAGTCATAATAGACTCGCCAACCGAAGTAGATATAGAGAACGACTCATGAAGCTATTCCAGATCTAACCCAAAGTCCATAGCAACATAATGAGTAACATAGGACAAAGTTGAACCAAAATCAATAAGAGCATACACATTATGAGATTAGATAGTCAATATACCTGTGACAACGTCTGGAGAAGCCTCTGCACTTTGGCGACCACTCATGGCATAGAAACGGCTGGATCCTCCCAATCTCTGCACTCCACGCCTAACTCCACTATGTCTTTCTTCATCCTCCTCTACCAATAGTGCTGCCTCGAGTCCTAACACATCTTAGTGGAACCCGGATGAATGGATCAACGTGAACTATGGTACTCCTACATAATCAACTCTTGCAACCCATCGGCATTGGGCACACATTGCTGACCCTTCATCAGTAACACATCGTCATCCCCAATAGTAACCTTCTTGGCATCATCGTGTTTGACCATGTCATTGAGGACAAGCAAATGAGGGTCGTCATACTGACGCTCTCTAATACGATCATATAAGGAAGTCCGAGAAACCACACAAGACAGAACTCGACTCAGATCTGAAACATCCAACCTAACAAAATGGTTGGCCAACGCCTGAACCTCCAATACTAATGGCCTCTCCGTTGCCGGTAGATATGCTAAACTGTCCAAGCTCTACTTCTTTCGACTCAAGGCATCGGCCATCACATTGGCTTTCCCTTGATGATAAAGAATGGTGATATCATAGTCCTTATGCAACTCTAACAACCTCCGCTACTGCAATTTAATATCCTTCTATTTGAATAGATGTTGTAGACTCCGGTGATCGGTATAGACTCACAAGGGACACCGTACAAATAGTGCTGCAAAATCTTCAAGGCAGGAACAATAGATGCCAATTCCAACTCGTGGACATGATAATTCTTCTCATGCACCTTCAGCTGTCTAGACA
Organism: Nicotiana otophora; assembly: GCA_000715115.1. Classification (NCBI taxonomy): domain Eukaryota; kingdom Viridiplantae; phylum Streptophyta; class Magnoliopsida; order Solanales; family Solanaceae; genus Nicotiana; species Nicotiana otophora. The sequence continues at coordinate 45,082 of AWOL01S0017691.1, forward strand.
CGTAGGCAATCACCATACCATCTTGTAGCAACACTGCACCAAGGCAAACACGTGATGCATCACAATACGCAGTGTAAGACCCCAAACCCGTAGGCAATACAAACACTAGGGCTGTAGTCAAAGAAGTCTTGAGCCTTTGATAGCTCTCCAACACTCCTCGTTCCATCTGAAAGGAGCACCCTTCCGGATCAATCAGGTCATAGGTGCAGCAATAGATGAGAAACCCTCTACGGAACGACAATAATACCCTGTCAAACCAGGAAAACTTCGGATATCAGTGGCTGAAGATGGTCTGGGCCAACTCTACACGACTTCATTCTTCTTTGAATCTACCTTGATCCCCTCACTCGACACCACATGACGCAAAAATGCCACCGAATCAAGCCAAAATTCTCACTTTGAAAATTTTGCATACAACTTCTTTTCTCTCAAGTTCTGAAGCACAATCCTGAAATGCTGCTCATGATCCTCTCAGCTCCGGGAGTACACTAGGATTTCGTCAATACACATAATGACGAATGAGTAAAGATAGGACTGGAATACACCATTCATCAAGTGCATGAATGTTGTTGGGTCGTTGGTCAGCCAACATGACATCATAAGGAACTCGTAATGACCATACGGAGTCCTGAAAGCAGTTTTGTGAAATATCCGAATACAGAAATCTTCAACTGATGATAGACTGGCCACAAAGAAATCTTTGAGAACACTCTGGCACCCTGTAGCTAATCAAATAGGTCATCAATGCGTGGAAATAAATACATGTTCTTTACTCTAATCTTTTTCACTTTCGATAATAAATGCACATGCACATAGAAGCATTCTTCTTCTTCACAAACAAGATCGGAGTACACCAAGGAGATACACTAGGCCGAATGAAACCCTTATCAAGCAACTCTTGCAACTTCTCCTTTAACTCCTTCACCTCCGCTGAGGCCATACGATATGGTGGAATAGAAATGGGTTGAGTTCCCGAAAACAAGTCCATTCCAAAATCGATATCCCTATCGAGAAGCATTGTCATACACCCAAATCGAGGAGCGCGATCGGCGAGCAAGCCTGTTTAATTTCCTTCTACCCAAACTCATCCATGAATGGAAATAATACATATTTTCATTAATTAGACAATAAGGTGATCATGTCTACAATATAAATTCATTACCAATAGTTTCATCATTTTAATGTCTCAAATGGAACAAGTAATACAACCACAACACAACATAGTTTGACTTTCCCAGAACAATATACAACCCACACTATGTTTACGGAGCCTCTATAGATAAACAAGAGTACTATGATACTACTGGAAATAAGGCCTCGGCTATACCTCAAACACAATACACAAAGAACAAAAGATACATGACCCCAGAATGAAGTGGGGCTCCCCGAGTTAGTTGTGAAGAGGGTGTACCTCTATCATTAATAATGTATGTCTCCTGCTGTGGAACCACCTGCATCCATTAAAGACGCAGCGCCCCCGGCAAAAGGGACGTTAGTACTGTCGAATAACACTAGTATGTATAACTAAACACCCTCTCAATATAATGAATAATATTACAAGGAGGAACAATCATAAAATCAATGGAAGCCTCGAACAATACCAAAACATCAAGTTAAGAACCACTTAAGATTTCAAGTAAATTTCCATATTTTTAGGTTGAAGATCCTTAGTACCGATATACCATTATTCACAATACCATTATTCACAATACCAATACTACTATACTTTTAGCAGGGAGTCCGATCACGACCCGATCGACTAGGCCATCTCATTAGAGACATCAACCACAATCACTATCAATACCAATACCACCGTACTTCTAGCACGGAGTCTGATCATGACCCGATCGGCTAAGATGTTTCATTAGAGACATCAACCACAATCACAATTTCAAAATACAATTTCTAGCTTAATCACCACCATGTGTGCATCATGGTGTCCGATCATGACCTGATCGGCTAGGCCATCTCATTAGAGACATCAACCATTTTATATGAATCATCACATTGCATACTGCTTTCACATATTTCATTTCATTGGTACTAGAGGCCACAATTATAAAATTATTCTTGGCACATTGGCCGTATTTAGTATTTCATGATCACCTTTTCACTTTCAAACATCATCCTCATTATCACCAACAATAACAATTCAAATCAAGGTGTGTAGTACACATGTAAGCAATTAAGAGTCTAAGGCACATAGATATATTTCATAGAATTTGGCATAATAGCATTCGTTTGAACTTGACTTGAAGTCGAAGCGTAATTAATGCACATCCCATACTTGAACCCATTCTCAAATTATAACATGACATGATAATAGCAGTTGGGATACTTATTGAACATATATCATGCAGCACAAACGTACTCAGAATACCCAATTTATAATAAACCACTCAGGTCTTACATAAATTACATGAATATCGTGGGATTCAATTCTAAGAGAAGAGTCTAGCCAACATACCTCACTTGAGCTTCCTTAAACTCTAAAATGTTTAGGAATTCTTAGCAACTTCAATCTATTTTAGAAATATAACAAGTTGAAACAAAATTAGGAAGATGATCATGGTTGTAGCTCATTTGAGCATTTTATCAACAACTAGGTGTTCATTAAGGTTTCAACGCCTTTTTAGGGAGGATTCCATCATTCCACAACCCATTCTTTACCATTTTTAGTTCAACAATCTTCCTACACCCCTTGATAATACATGCATGTAGAATAAACAACTCCCATGCCCAAATATTATCTTACTAATTACCCAATTCTAGGTGAAATTTGAGATTGAGGGTTAGGGTGTAGAATCTTACCTATAGGATGAAGAACTTGTGGGTTTTCCTTCTTAATCGTCCAAGATTTGAACAAGAATTGAAGAACAATTATTGAAGAACACTTTCTCACTCTAGGGCACTCTCTCATTGTAAAAATGTCATATTTTAGCCCCAAAATGGTCCATTGCGTCTATTTAACGAAGTAGGGTCGGGTTATAAAAACCTAAAAATGAAGCTTCGGAACAGGATCTGCGATTGCTTATGCGATCGCATAATTGATATGCGGTCCGCATACCTGTTTTGTGGTCACATAGTGGGACGTAGAAATGCAATTTCTTACCAAATTTTTCCTTTACTAAACTGTGCATTGTTCAATCCTCAAATACGTAAGCCTACTTCGGCACCACAAAACTGTTACACCTCATAGTATTACATCGATGTTACACTCCGCAGTATTACGACGATGTTACACCCCGTAGTATTATCCGTAGGATTTGTCATAAGATAATTGGCATCGGTTCAAGGACAAGATTATTTTGAGGCTATAAGTATTATGCTATTTCAAACAAGTGATAAGTAAATTCGTGAAGGTTAGAGGGTAAGCGAATCGAAGAAAATGAGTTTCATCGAAGTTTGACATTTTGAGATAAAATACAATCCAAGCTATAATACCCCGTATCTATAGACTAGTACTATACCACATGACCATGATAGTAAGGTATATAAAGTATGTTAAAAGTGATTAGTATTTTAAGTAATTTGAGATAATTCTTAATTATTTGGGTAATTGGTTAATTATTAGTTTAGTGGGAGATTACCAACCTAATTAGGATATTGTGAATAAGCGTAAAGGGCCTCCCAACGTGGCAGCAAGTGACATTCTTAATCAAGCCAAAAGGTAACTCTTGGTTTTGGTAATTAGGTGGCATATTTAGGGGATATTTGGGAAAAAGTAATTCATAAAGTGGGACCCACACCTATGATAAAGATACCTACATATATCATTAAAGGAAAATGTTTATAGCTTACCAAAAGATTTTATGAACCCACAATTATAAGAGATTTTCCCTACATTGTTAAGTGAGATACTTAAGTTGCTAAGAAACGGGTGAAATCTCAAACAAAAGTTTATATGAAACTGCATAATACTATAGCAGTGTGAGATTGCGATTCTAAGGGAGTACGATACAACCTTTCTCAAGAATATCATACAGATTTTCCCCTACTTCGATCCCGCCACTACGTGTTTTGTCACGATTGATGTGTGTTAGAGGGATTGTCAAGAGATCCGGCTATGGTATGTTAAGGCTATCCCTTCTTTTCTTTTGGCATGATCCATATGATATACACGAAACGAGCAAACGCATAACTTTCACAAATGTCTCTATTCATAGAAGCACTAGGGGTGCCTATGTTCTTGAATTCCCATGTGTCTTATTATTATATCTTCTGTTCATGGGTCTTAGACAAAATACGTAGTTGATAAAGTTTATCCGAACGCATATTGATCTTATGACATTCCGAGAAATCTTATTAACTTACTTCATCTGCATTTCATTCATTTATACATGTCACTCCCCAAAACCGAGGAGCACGACCGGCGCTCAATCGAGTGAACCCGGTCGAGCAAGCTTATTAGATTCTTGTCTATCCAAGAAAAGACATGATTTAATAAATTATACAGCAGGAAGTTCATACATACGATGCTAAATCGTTTGATTAGCCATTGCGCCTTTAAGTCTCAAAATACATAATTCTGTTAGTTTGAATGGAACAAGTGATCTAACACAACATAATTGGTTTAACATTCCCAACACCCATATACAACCCACATAGTGTCTACGGAGCCTCTAAAGATACAAAAGAGAGTAAAGATGGTGCCGGCAACAAGGCCCCGACTATACCTCAAAAAGTGACAACAATATAAATAAAAGGTACAATACATGACCCCGGAATGAAATGGGGCTCACCGAGTCTGTTGGGAAGATGATGATGTACCACTAACTGCGATTAACACTATCTACTATGTAACCACCTGCATCCATTTAAAGATACAGCGCCCTTGGCAAAAGGGACGTTAGTACCGCTGGAGTTGCCTACAAGTTTCGGGTATTACACTTTGTATTTTGATACATTATATATTGGGCTTGGCAAGGTGTTGAGGCAAGATGGTAGGGTGATTGCTTACGCATCTCGATAGTTAAAGGATCATGAGAAGAATTACCCTGTACAAGACTTAGAATTGGTATCTATTGTTCACGTATTGAATATTTTGAGGCAATATCTATACGGTGTTCCATGTGAGGTCTATACCGACCATCGGAGTTTCCAGTATTTGTACAAGTGGAAGAACCTTAATTTGGAGCAGCGAAGATGGTTAAAGTTGCTGAAAGACTATGAGATCACCATTTTGTATCATCACGAGAAGGCCAATATGGTGGTCCATTCGTTGAGTACAAAGGCTGAGAGTATGGGTAATTTGGCATATTTTGCGGCAGCAGAGAGACCACTAGCCATGGATGTTCAGGCTTTGCTAATTAGTTTGCAAGACTTGATTTGTCGGAGCTTAGCCGGGTTCTTGCTGTAAGGCCCCGTAAAAGTTTTCCTAAAAAAACTCGAGGTTTCGTGGTGCCGAGGTAGGCGTATGTGTTAATGATAGTTGGAGGAATATATTTGGCATAACTGGGCATTTTTTTTCGGCCTATTATGTGGCCGTAGAATCACACTACATGCCGCAGCATGGCCGTAGAGTGACGCAGTCATTTGGACCATTTTTGGATGTCATTTTGTGGCCCATTATGCGACACCAAAACGATTTTGCGGGCCGCACACTGATCACAGAGCCAGCTTGGAAAGTTTGCGGATGGAGGGTTTACGACGCATTATGACTGCAGTCCAGATCTGTGGACCGCATTACGGCCGCAGAGTGGGGCAGGCCAGCCTAGTTCCAGAGGGTCATTTCCTGGCCAATTTCGCTGACCGTAGATCCCATTACGAAGCTTCATGTTTGGGTTTTTATAACCCAACCCCATTTCGTTATTTAGACCCTATGGACCATTTCTGAAGGGAGAACTTGATATTTGGAAAGAGAGAAAAGGCTCTAGAGAGGGAGAGTGTTCCTCAATCAATTATTCCCCAATTCTTACTCAAAATCTTGGAAGAATTAACAAGGGAAGCACATTAGGTCTTCATCCTAGAGGTAAGATTCTACACCCTATCTCTTAATTTCGAATTTTAACTAGAGATGGGCAAGTAGTAAGATAATTCATGGGTATGGGAGTGGCTTATTTTGCATGCATGATTGATTATGGGATGTAGGGAGATTGTTGAGCTAAAATAGTAAATAATGGGTTGTCGGATGAAGGAATCCTCCATAAAAGGACCTTGAAACCTTAATGTATACCTAGTGCTTAATAAAATGCTCAAATGAGCGAGAACCATGATCATCTTCCTAATTTTGGTTCAATTTGCTACTTTTCTAAAATAGATTGAAGTTGCTAAGATTTCCAGAATATTTAGAGTTAAGGAAGCTCAAGAAAGGTATGTTGGCTAAATTCTTCTCTTAAAATGTAACCCCACAATATCCGTGTAAGTCTCGAGTTGCTTATTGTGAATCGATTACCTGGTGTCAAGAGACATCCGTGATCAATATCTAATTCAATTGCTCTTGTTATGTTGTACTACTATTTGAGAATGTGTTCAAAGTAGGGCTTGCATATCTTAATGCCTTGACCTCAAGTTGTGTTTCAAAGGAAAGCTAGTGAAAGCTTGTGTAAGAAATCATAATGTGCCTAAAACTCCTATTTGCTGAAATGCGTGCTTAAAATGTCTTGAATAGAAATGCCTTATTGTTGGAAAGTCCATGATGACGGTTGAAAGCAAAAAGGTATGCATGAAATACAAAACATGAAATACGAATCACGTAATGCGAAATGTGAAATATGAAATAAGGCAAATGTGCCAAGAGAAATAATACAATTATGACCATTAGTACAAATGAAATGAAGATATGTGCAAGAAATATGAAATGAGGTGATTGATAGAAAAGGGTGATGTCTCACATGAGACGTCCTACCCGATCGGGTCATGATCGGACACCATGCTGCACACATGGCAATGACTGTGTTAGAATTGTAATTGAAATTATGATTTGGTTGATGTATTGCATGAGACAACCTAGTCGATCGGGTCGTAATAGAATGCCATGCCGCACACATGGAGGTGACTGTGTTAGAATGGTAATTGAAATAGTGATTTGGTTGATGTCTCACATGAGACGTACTAGCTGATCGGGTCGTGATCGGACGCCATGCCGCACACATGGCGGCGACGGTGTTGGAAATCATAATCGAAATTTTGAATAGTAGTATACTGGTACCTAAGATTTCCCAACTTAAAATATGGAAATTTATTTAAAACTTATCTTGTCTCTAATTTGATATTTGGTAATTGTTTGAGGCTTTAACTGATATTATGACTGTCCTTACTTACATTACTGCTCATTTCTTTGAGAGTGTGCTTAGTCATATATACTAGTACTATTCGATAGTACTAACGTCCCTTTTGGCCGGGGCGTTGCATCTTTAATGGATGCAGGTGGTTCCACAGCAAGGGACACTGATCAGGGATATCACTAGACTCTTTACCCAGTTGATTTGGTGAGCCCCACTTCACTCGGGGTGATGTATATTTTGTTCATTTTATCACCATGTTTTGAGATATAGTCGCAGCCTTGCTGCCGACACTATCATTGTACTCTTTTGTATCTAATAGAGGCTCCATACACTTCACTCATACACCCCACGTCAACCCAAATCCACATAAGCCCGATAACACCACCTCAACTGAAGGTTTTTCCTTCCACCAATACCAATAGGCCTTAGAACCAAATTTCTCACCATCTGGTTGTTTCCACAAGACCTGATTCCTACATCAACACACGGTATCATCCACAACCAGCTGCAATAACCTATGTATACACCCACCAGATACAAACACATGACCTAACACACTACACATATGTCCATAACAACATTTCTAATCACAATAGCCGTCCATACTCAAACCCAGCACCACAATTAACCTCATATCAGCTAGAACCCTGTTCTAAACCTCCACAACAGCTACAAGGATGTAAGAAGCACGAAAATGCCATGATTATTCACTCATATAAAAAAGTCACACCTAACACCACATGGGACACACCGCGCAAGCTAAACCCCAATAAGCACAACATAAATATGACTGAATATACGAGGGAACACATGAAAAAAACTATCAAACAAACCCGACACGCACAACTCCCTATCAGTAGCATACTACGAATTAATTCCACAAGGGAGAATCAAAGTATACGAATAACTCACAAGGATCTCATACTAATATAACTTCACCGCGGCACCCGGCGCAAACATAACAAACCTCATGGAAACACGAGTATCCCATCCTTAACTCTGAATCACAAGTAGATTACACATTATACCAACCACAACCTTCCACTAATTCAATTTCCACAAGCAAGGTCATAACACATGCTGAACTCCCACACCGGTAGAGCATCTAATTCACAAATCTTAACCAACCACACCCAGAAATCACATCAAAACCTACCGTCATTGGTAACAGAAAGTCATTCCTAGTCTTATAGCTCTCAATAATGAATAAAACAAAATGATAGAAATGGTCTACCACTATAGAATCTCCCAACGTGGGTAAACACATAAGCAGAGTATAAAATCACGAAACTCACCCATATGTGAAGCAACATAGGAGGACTCACCCCAATAAGCATAACAGAAAAAAATATGAATGATGCTCCTTTATAATAAACCAAAACCATACTTGTACGATATCATCCGGTGCATCGGCCTCATCCCTACTATAGAAAGTGCATCAACAGATCGAGCCCCCCTCTTGGGTACCTTCTACCCGCCTGACCTACACCCCAAGCTGGTGGTGCAGGGATATCAGCAACTCGAGTAGAACACATAGCCTGGATACCCCGCCGTGACACATTTATTCATAGTTTGGTATAATCTCTCACCATGTGGCTTGTATCTTCACACTCAAAGCAGCCTCTCCGCTGGCATGGCTGTGGAAGCTGTCCGGCACGGGCACTCTTTGACCCATGGATATTTGAAGCACCGCGCAAATCTTGGAGTGAAAATTGAACAGTCTGATCAACAAAACCTCTACCATGGCATACCTTGCCTCCAAAATAGGGACTAGTAGATCCTTTCGGTCTGCGAGGCCTCTTAGCCTCCCTTCCCTCTCTATCTCAAACTCGTATGTCCTCTCCCTCCTAGTCCTGCATGCCTTCTAGTCATCGAGCGATCTCTACCACCTGATGAAATGGAACATCCGACTCCAACTCTCGAGCCATGCTAAACCGGATATCATGGTTGAGCCCCTCAATGAACCTGTGGACTTACTCTCTAACTGTAGAAACCAAAGCAGGTGCATGCCAGGACAAATCACTAAATTTGACGGCATACTGTGACACTAACATAGTGCCCGGGTGCAGCTGCCTAAACTCCACGCGCTAGGCATCCCGAAGGGTCTAAGGAACATATTACCTCAAGAAGAACTCTGAAAACTGATCCCATGTTAGTGAAGTTGCCTCGGCCAGGCTACCAAACTCGTATGTTCGCCACCACTGATATGCCACTCCCTTAAGCAGAAACATAGTAAAAACAACCCCACTCGTCTCTACAATACCTATAGTGCGGAGAAAACACTAGCACTCAACTAGGAAATCATGTTCATCCTCTGAATCCAAACCACTGAAGGTAGGAAGGTAATACTTCTCTACATCTGTTCTTCCTCAGATGTTGCTGCCTTAATCACGGGCTAAAATGGAAAACCTGGTTGCGCCGGCACCACATCCGAAACCTGACCAACGTGAGCCCGCTGCTCTAAGGTGTGGGCAAGGGGAGTTTGAGCTCCTCCCCTGGTCTGTGAAGTAGCCGGTGCATCCGGAATCAAGACCACATGAGCCAATATACCAAACATGCTCAGGAACTATGCTAAGGTCTCCTGAAGTCTGGGGGAAACAACAGGAGCTACTGGCAGCTCCTCAACTACTGCTCTGATACGTGCTCTAGCTATAGCACGTGCTCTTCCTCAGCCTCTGCCTCTTCCCCGTCCCCGACCTCTAGCAACACTGGCTCTGAGGGAAGGGTCATCAGTAACTCTAGCTCGTGTCCTCACCATATGTGAGAGAATAGAATGACAAAGGCTCAAGCTCGGAGTTGTCTCACCTGATAAGAACCATTGACAAATTCTAAGCTGGCTAGTGACATTATTCTTCCCAACATACCCTAATCAAATCCGGTAGCACTTATTCCAGTTCTAATAACCTCATCTCATATAGTGCAACCCGTGCACAAAATAGGAAATAACTCGAATGTACCCAATAATGGAAAGAAAAACAAATAAGAGAACCGTCCCGCAAGTTGAACAAATACTACTACAAGGCGCAATTCTATGAACCCGTCACACAAAGGAGGAACAATATACATGAAATATGAAAAAGGATCATATTCCAACCTACTTTAATGCGATGCATCACCCAATCTAAACATCGGTCCATATGAAATACCTCATGCCATGATGCTCTAAATAGCCATATGTGCAATAACAATAAACACGCGAAGTACATGACTATAACCATGGAGAAACGGATAGCACAATATATGATCCACTCCCAATCCACACTCAACAATGAATGGAAGAGTTCGTTGGAAGAATAGTACGCAATTTTGAGTCGAGGTCGATTTCCTCATGGAGGTAACAATGGGTGTTAGAGTCTATACTTGATGCGTGGAGACGAAACAACTTAAATACACTTCCAATCAAGTTGGTTTTGCTAATTACTTCTATAAACTATACTATCAATTATCAACTAGAGAAATGATACTAGAAATTGACTAATAGAACCACTTCATGTGTGTAAATAGTCAGCAGTCTCACAAAGCATTGTAGCATAGGAGAGTTATACATGAAAAATATCATAAAAAGAATAAGATCAACTCTAACATATGACACTCCCTCAATAGTAACTGTGTTGAGTAACAAAAAGTCAACCCGATGTAGAATACACGTTCTCATTAGACCTACCAATGGCCTCAAAATCAATTTTGATACGCACGAAATAGGTTGAGAACCTCCGAAAGGTCCACATTAACCTATCCACAACACATTCACTCAGATGTCAACCTCTCAACATACCGTCACCATCTACAACCAATGAACAATCTTCCTTTGAAAACCCTCATAGTCTTTAAATCCCTAGAATACATGAATATCCACGTCCGATCCCAACTCCACCACTCAAATGAACGATACATCCCTCATACACAATCACCTCACAATAAATATTTCCATAATTCTTCCGTGCCACATAGCAAAATCTGAACATCAGTAGTCAACCAACAACCAGGCGATTACCGTAATACAAGTCAAACATCTGCAAGTCAAACACAATGTGCCTTCTGAAATATGCACCATTATCAAGTGATATATACAGTGCAACATCCTTCTAAATGTCTGAAACTGTTAATGCTGTCTAGAACTCCTGATCTACAATTCAAAGATGAACCGCAACCTCGTACATGCAAACCTTAATCCCACACATCAACCACATCTATCATTCCATCATAAGAAAAATACGAGAACCCCATTATCATCCCGAAATTATAAGTCGGACACATATTTTATCAGTCATAAACCTTCAACTTGACCCCTATCCAAGAAACAATCACAACACCCAACATATTCCTCATCGCTATCGAAAACATCCGCCCCAAGCTGTGGTTGAAATCATTGGGAGCTCTTCGAAACCCATTAGCACAAAACCAAGCCATCANAACATCCGCACAAGCCGTGGTTGAAATCATTGGGAGCTCTTTGAAACCCATTAGCACAAAACCAAGCCATCAAAAATGATGAAATCTATTACCATGCTAACCCGAATCACTACCAAGCTGACACTTCTTGTGGCCAGTACACTACGATCCTTAACTAAAGCTCATCACAAGAGATCCTAGCATGAATCTGCGTCATCCTAAAGCCCATAAGATACTGTATTCCCTCTTAAGAATCAAATAATACCACAACCAAAATGCCAATACCAAAGAGACCTTTTGTGAATCTGAAGTTGTTTCTTTAACCTCTGAAGTCCTAAAATGTAGAATAATTAATGATTCATAAATCTTAAACTGATTAGAACTCTTTTGAAAGTCATCCACTTTGCTGTAATCTCAGCACTGCCAATACGAGCCGAACGACTTGTGCTCAATCATCACCCAAATACCTCAAGAAGAAACCCCATCTTACGAAACCGTGTGAATCCCTTCTCTGTGCATGCTACATCTACCACGAATAACAAACCTGAACCATTCCAAGATTTCCAATATGCTCACAAAGTGTAGCACATCATGCGTCCAACAATTTTCTCATTCGAGTCATCCTCGAAATCAACCTATTCAAGTCATAACCGATCCATAAATATGCCTCATACCAAAACTAACATAACACATGACCATGCAATCTGATCATTGACAACAGACTCCCCCACTTGCAAAGCCACAGAACTTAACAATCAATAACCCACAATGCCCTTACTCTGTATCTTCCATAATATCTCATTGTAATTCAACTAAGTCCTTCATACGCTCATGTAGCTCTAACAATAAAAATAGCTCAAATCATTTGTTAAGTGCATATCCATCCTCGCGATAGCCGTGCGAACTTCCCCAAGCAATACAAACTCAAATTACAGCACATAATCTACTGATAGGAAGGAACATCTCCTCATAACATCATAAGGATCACACAACTCAGAACATCCCGCAGAAGATAATCCACCTGCTTTGCCTCAAACTGACATCTCTCTATGCCCTTTCATGGCCACAACCACTATACAGTCACTAAATCCTCCCGAATCTGAACT
>AWOL01S0017691.1:61048-74776 GCA_000715115.1 Nicotiana otophora
GTATAAGAAACATCACAGCATAATGCTTAGCAATAAATTCAAGATATATCATAGCCTGAGCACTACCTCGAGCATGAATAAATACCCCAATGCATGCACATGGGCTCAACCTAGCACATGTGCGCAACATGTAGCACGTAGATATCACAAATAACTCAACCGACTAGTGTCTCAACCAAGATTAGGTAAGATACTTACCTCAAGTGAGACAAACCAGTAATCTTGAAGCACCATCCCGAAACAATTGACCTCCGAATGGCCCGAACCTATCCAAAAGTAACTCAAAAACATAAAGTAATATCATAGGAAACAAACCCAAACAATAAAGGTTGAATCTCTAATCAAATACCCAAAGTCAACAGAAATATCAACCTTCGACCGCATCACAGAACCCGACAAAACTCACAAATTCAGGCAAGCCATTTGAATACGAGTCCAACGATACTAATTTGACTAACATTCGACTCTGAATCGATGTTCAAATCCCAAATATTCACTTTAGAAAGGTTTTGAGAAAAACATCCAATTTCTCTTTTAAATTCATCAATTAAATGCCAAAATCAAAGATGGAATCATGTAATATAATCAAATATGAGTAAAACAAATGTCACGACCCAAATCAGAGGGCCACGACGGGCACTCAGTGCCTTACTCAACCGAATACCAACATAACGTATCTTTATTATCAAACTATCATGGGTAAAAGGGCCAGAAGGGCCGTCATGAGATAACTAGAATAAAACATAAGCGAATACTAGATATAGGACGACCCAACATGATATAGAAACTTATACATGTGACATATAGGCCTATAAGGCCGACATGATCATTTGTACACTCAGTACATAGGTCGACAAGGCCATACAAGTATCAATACAAATAATATCGGTCTATAACCCTCTAAGAGTACATAAACTTCAAAAAGGTCGGGACAAGGTCCCGCCATACCAATCAATACATGTCTAAATAATACTGACCAAATAGGTAACTCCGGAGCAAGTGGAGTGCACCAACACCTTCCGCTGAATGGATAGCCTGACTATTGGGACCTGCGGGTATGAAATACAGCATCCTTTGGCAAAAGGGACATTAGTACAAATAAAGTACCGAGTATGTAAGGCATGAAAGCGGTATATAAAAAACATGAAAGAAACATGGAGTAAAAACTCAACCTGCAAGTCTGTATAGCTCTGTGAATCATGACATTTACAATGTCATGCATATGCGCATAAATGACATATAATGCATAGGTATATGCGTACATAACATCATCAAGCCTCGGAGGGCATCCCATTATATCTTCTCGGCCTCTATGGGCGAAATCATCAACGTATACTAGCTGATCAGGTGGTGGTGCGTATATAATGCCATAACCTTTCCCCATACCCCATATACATATAATATACACGTATATAACGCCATATAGTCATGGGTCAATGTACATGTATAAATGAATGCAATGTATAAAAAAGTAAGTCAATAACATCTCTCAGAATGTCATAAGATCATTATGCCTTCGGATAAACTTTATCAACTTACGTATTTTCTGAGACCCATGAACAAACAATATAATAATAAGACACATGGGGAATCAAGAACATTGGCACTCCTAGTACTTATATGAATAGGTCATTTATGAAAGTTGTACGTTTACTCATTTCATTTGTATCATATGGATAATGCCAAAAGGGAATAAGAGATAGACTTAACATACCTCAAGTCGTCAATGCAACTCAACAACTAGCTTACGACAACTAGCGCGCCAACACTATAATAATGAAATACATGTACAACTTAGATGGCACTAGTATACCACGTATCTCAAATGATAACTCGATTCAAAAATAAAACGGACACCATTTCCCCTGATTTTACTGCAACCTCAAGCCTACTATAGGCGATATACAAACACAATACAATCAGCAACTCAAACACAACCCAACTACAATTCGGGACCTGCATTACTACAAAATCACCAAATATACCACAACACACCCAATCAATAAGTTATCAATTAGCCTGAAATTGCAACGATGAGCGACTAGCCTACTAACCTATCACATGGGGTGTTTCTCCGCACCCCTTTATCCCTCAAAACTCCATAAATCATCAGCAAAATAGGCCAACATGAGTGGACTACATAATAGACCACTAAAAGTAAAATAAATCGAACTCACGGCTTCCGATTACCGTCCCGTGAGTTCTAACTATTAGGAAATAAATGTATCGACCTTACTTGATATTTAAAGCTTAAATACAGAAATTAGACGTTTTCTTAACTATTAAGTACCTTCCAAAACTCAAACTACAAAGAAAACAAGAGGCGATATAGCGATACTTACATCGTATGGATTGTTCTAATGTTATCGCTTCTTGATTTCGTACCCGGGATGTTAGTCTTCTTTGAATCCCTAGAAGAGAGCTTATGTATATGTTTATGGATGTTCTCTGGTCATTTTCTATGGAGAAATGAAGAAAACGACGGCCTAAGACCTATGTATATCAAACTTTGGAAATGTCAAAGAGGTGCTAGCTTGGCACCCTGGCACTGGCCTATCTTTCGATGTTTTTTTATCTGGATGTCGTATGAATGAACGGTTAAGTGCATTGGAAATGAAATTCCAAGTCATTACATTTGGTTTATAATATGTCCCAAAAAGACCGCATATAACACACGATATGTATTGCTCAAAACGCTTCAGTGACACACTTACTAGTCACCCATGCAGTCTGCCCAGTCTCACGAAACTGTAAATATCTCTCTACTCCGACATCGTATCGATATACGGTTAATGAGTTAGAAATCAGACTCGTAGATCTTCAATTCCATATGTGTATCACCCTATAATTCAATGTATATTGTAAGAAAAGCTCCGCTAGAGTTTACCTAATGTTTAGCACATTTATGAATGTAACATGTGATGATCTTTTCCATCTTTTGTTCCACAACTTGAATGACTTTAAAATGTAATACACGACTATCATACGAATAAAATAACTCATAAAATAATCTCCTTATCATGTTAAGAAACAAAGTCTCATCCCAAAGTACATGTTATAACATTCCAAACTTATCGACTTTAAACGAAACTTATTTTCTTTCAATTGTTTTAGCTTCTAAGCTTACAACCCTCTTGGTACTTGTTATTCATGATCTTATACATTTGTAACCGCCAAGGTAACATGATTAACTTATTTTATGTACTCTCAAAGATGATCTCATTTCTGAGACTTATGAATACTCTCTTGTACGAAGATATGGGGTGTAACAAAAAACATACTCCATTCAAAATCGTGAAGATCACCTCAAGAATCGCCTAAAACCAAGCTCTATAACTCAAAATGTGATAAACTAACCAAAACCTTCAAAATAAAGTAATTATAAGCAGTACCCAGATATATTCGCGGCATAGCCCTCGCGATCATGTAGAATAAAAAATAGCACTACCATCGAAAACACATCTCAAACATGATACCTAAACCCTCAGCACCCTTGCTGAAACGACAATCGTGAATCTCATATGTGAACGCGAAGAACAAGTCTATCCAGCCTAAATTCCCTTATCCGCGAACACGATGGCTCCCTCGGGAATGTGATGAACAACAAACCCAACTGGCAAAATACCCATCATTATCGCATATGTACTCCCGCGATCGCAAAGCTCAATCGGAGCATAAGAAAAATAAGATAAACCAGCAGCTCATGCCACCTCCTAAATAGTCCGAAACCAATTCGAAACACACCCCAGCCCCTCGGGACCCTATCCGAACATACCAACAAGTCCCAAAATATAACACAGACCTACATGACGCCTCCCATCACATATAATAACATGAAAATCACGAATTATCGATCAAGATCAATCTCTTAAGTTCATAAACTTCAAACTTCGAACCAAGCGTCCGATTCAAATCTAACCAATCCAGAATCTGACCGAATGTTTCACACCAGTCCCGAATGACATAACAAACATAGTCCAACTGTTAGAGCAATACTCTAAATCCGATAAAATCGAAGTCAACTCCCGGTCAAACTTGTGAACTTCTAAACATTCAAGTTGCAAACCTTCGACAATTAGAGCCAAACCCTTCTAGAAACATCCAAATGCAAACCCAGGCATACGTCCAAGTCCAAATTACCATCCGGACCTAATGGAACCATAAAAATGCCGATCAAAGGTCAAATACACAGAAGTCAAACTTGGTCAACTCTTCCAACTTAAAGCTTACTAGTTGAGAATCATTCTTCCAAATC
Organism: Nicotiana otophora; assembly: GCA_000715115.1. NCBI lineage: Eukaryota > Viridiplantae > Streptophyta > Magnoliopsida > Solanales > Solanaceae > Nicotiana > Nicotiana otophora. The sequence continues at coordinate 65,304 of AWOL01S0017691.1, forward strand.
ATTCCCGAATCACCCGAAAACCAAAACCGACGATAGACATAACTCATAATATACCATATAAAGCTACTCATTACGTCAAACCACCGGATCGTTACACAGAGATGAAAAGCATCTAAGGCCATATTGAATTTATCGAGGCCAAAAACAATGGAGCGTAGCTTCTCCCTTGGAAGAATTGCTGCCCGGCTTATTGGTTCAGATAAGCTTTCGACAGATCGCGCCTCCTTCCAAACCTTTACTTGCTTTGCTTAACCTTTCATGTTAGCTTGGATATATGATATAGGTCCATATAAAAGAACACTACCATAAATTGTCATAAGCTTTCACATTAAACAATTGGGGGTTTGGGATATGAGAGGCGTGAGAATTATTGAGATTATTAAAATATAGGTTACAAAGATAAAGAGGTGTGAGTTATGAAGATATAATTTTTCAAATAATATATTAAATAAGNCACCTAATAAAAGGAGAAAAAAAAGATAAATACTATATGTTTGGCTTAAGAATGATGCCACCTCACTTTCCTAGTGCCCTCTTTCATATATACTAAACACTTTTATCCACGTTTCGCACAATCTTAAATCAAAAATAAAATATGCAATATAGATAATATCTTAAAATTATAAGAGAGAATAATTTCTTAAATTTATAAGAGAAAATCAATCTTGACGGAGTAACCAAATATTCCTTGACGATCTGATTAATTCTGCCATGTATTATTATATATAAATGATATATTTACAACGAAAAAACTTGTGTACTGTTAGTTAAATTTTCTTATTCAAACACTTAAAAGTCAAAGTCAAAAACCGTGAATGTAATATTCATTAATACCTCTAGCGTCATCTAAATGAAAAGTCTCCCTTGTCTTACCATTAAAAAGTTGTACATAAAAGATATATGGTTCGGTAGGAATTAGATTTTAGAATTCAAGGGTAACCAGTGGTTTGAGAAATTGAACAAACGTACAGAGTACATGAGATTAACATATATGTTTTGTGTCACAATCGAAATCCCACTATATAACATTATGGCANGGGGTAACCAGTGGTTTGACAAATTGAACAAACGTACAGAGTACATGAGATTAACATATATGTTTTGTGTCACAATCGAAATCCCACTATATACCATTATGGCACCTACTGTCATCGTTAGATAAGCCAACAATTAAATCATCATATTAATAGATAATCAAAAATGCTATTCAAAACAATTAAAGAAATAAGGAGTGGACAACGTTAGCTTAAAAGATAATATAAATATTATTATTTCCAATGTTCGAATATGGTTAAAATATAAATAGGAAAATCTTAGCGGAATACAATTAAGAGAAAAAATTTAAATCTCCAAAACCCGGTGTCACAAGTGCATGAGCATCTACCATAATATACAATACTACTACAACAACTATCTGGAATTAGAAGTAGACAGAATACAATAAATGGAAAGATCATGGACTTTGTGTACTGCGGATCATTCATAGAAAGCAGCTCACCACAAAGTCTCCTCAGTAACTGCACCTATGTGCAGAAATGACCACTAAAAGTACCTGTCTCAATACCTGCATAATTAGTGAAGAAGTGTGGCATGAGTACGTAACTCAACGCGTACCTAGTAAGTATCTAGTCTAACCCTAAAGGAGTAGTGACGAGGGGTCGACATTGATACTTAGTTGTGGTCCAATAAATTATGTATAATGAAAGTAGACATGCATGAAGCATAGGAAGTAAAATTGTGAGAACAGATATAGATACATAATACGATCAATAACTGAATGGTAAATACGATGTTCACAAATACGAGATACTTCCTATAACGACTCAGCCGGTCGTTTTGAATAAGAATTTCACAAATACAAAGTTCACAAATACGGGATACTTCCTTATTTATTGATCTGCTATGTTAAATTGTTGTTATGCGGCTTATCGAGGTTATTGGTTTAGTTTCGGATGAGTTTCAGAGTGAATTGGGACACATACTCTTAAAGTTGGAAGAGTTGACTGAAGTTTGACTATTGTGTAGATGACTCGGAATGGAGTGTTGATGGTTTCGATAGATTCGTATGGTAATTTTTTATTTAGGCGTATGTCCTAATGTTGACTTGAAGTTCTGTAGGTTGATTTGTTGCTTTTTGGCAAAAGTTGACAAATTGAAGGTTTGGAAGCTTGATAGGTTTCACCGAGGGTTGACTTTACTGATATTGGGCTCGAATTGTGATTTTGGTAGTTGGTGTAGGTTTGTTTTGTCATTTGGGATATGCATGGAAAATATGAGCTCATTCAAAGTAGGTTAGATATGATTCGGCATTAGTTTCGGAAGTTGAATGTTCATTGGTTTAATAGACTTGAATTGGGTGTGATTCGTGGATTTTATTTTGTTTGATGTGATTTAAGGCCTCGAGTAGGTTCGTGTTTTATATTGGGACTTGATGGTATGTTCGGACGGGGTCCTGGGCACCGCAGGTGAGTATTGGGTTGAGTTCGGACCTATCAGCACTTAGAGGGAATGGCTGAAGAATGCTGGAGTCTGGTGCAACCGCACCTGCGATAATTGAGCTGCAGGTGCGACACCATAGAAGCGGCCCACTGGCCGCATATGCGAGATGGGGCTGGATGAGCAGGGGCCGTAGGTGCGGTGTATATTTTGCGCAACCGAAGATGAGAATTGCTTCGGTAGCAGTAGAGTCTCAAACACATACACACACCTTTGTGGTTGAAAGTGGAACAAGTGATCTGATCACAACACAAATTATTAATCATTCCCAACACCCATATACAACCCACACTAAGTCTACTGAGCCTCTAAGAATACCAAAGAGTACAATGATAGTGCCGACAACAAGGCTCTAGCTATACCTCAAAACAGGAAAACACATACGAAACAAAGATGCACAACCCCGGAATGAGATGGGGCTCACCAAGCCAGCTGGGAAGAATGAGCACCGCTATCACTGGAACCACCTGCATCTATTAAAGATGAAGCGCCCCCTGGCAAAAGGGACGTTAGTACATGTTGAATAGTAATAGTATGAAAACAAAACACCAATTTAAGAACGCAGAAATACAATATGAATATGATGAACCAGAGCGATAATAGAACAGCATAGACAGCCGTTTAAACCAAATCAAGCTTATCAAGAGCTGTCATTAACATTTATAGAATTTTAGATGAGATCCTCTGTAACCATTTTCACACAAAGCGGCCCCGCCGCCTCACCCTAATGTATGCAGGTGGAGGTGTAAGCACAATACCAAAACTCTACTCAAGCGGCCTAGTATATCACGTATCTCAAATGATAACTCGATTCAAAAATAAAACGGACACCGTTTCCCCTGATTTTACTGCAACCTCAAGCCTACTATAGGCGATATACAAACACAATACAATCAGCAACTCAAAAACAACCCAACTACAATTCGGGACCTGCATTACTATAAAATCACCAAATATACCATAACACACCCAATCAACAAGTTATCAATTAGCCTGAAATTACAACGACGAGCGACTAGCCTACTAACCTATCACATGGGGTGTTTCTCCGTGCCCCGTTATCCCTCCAAACTCCATAAATCAGCCGCACAATAGGCCAACATGAGTGGACTACATAATAGACCACTAAAAGTAAAATAAATCGAACTCACGGCTTCCGATTACCGTCCCGTGAGTTCTAACTATTAGAAAACAAATGTATCGACCTTACTTGATATTTAAAGATTAAATATAGAAATTAGACGTTTTCTTAACTATTAAGTACCTTCCAAAACTCAAACTACAAATAAAACAAGAGGCGATATAGCGATACTTACATCGTATGGATCGTTCTAATGTTATCGCTTCTTGATTTCGTACCCGAGATGTTAATCTTCTTTGAATCCCTAGAAGAGAGCTTATGGATATGTTTATGGATGTTCTCTGGTCATTTGCTATGGAGAAATGAAGAAAAAGACGGCGTAAGACCTATGTATATCAACTTTGGAAATGTCAAAGAGGTGCTAGCTTGGCACCCTGGCACTGGCCCATCTTTCGATGTATGTTTTTATCTGGATGTCGTATGAATGAACGGTTAAGTGCATTGGAAACGAAATTCCAAGACCTTAAATTTGGTTATAATATGTCCCAAAAAGACCTCATATAACACACGATATGTATTGCTCAAAACGCTTCAGTGACACACTTACTATTCACCCATGTAGTCTGCCCAGTCTCACGAAACTGTAAATATCTCTCTACTCCGACATCGTATCGATGTACGGTTTAATGAGTTAGAAACCAGACTCATAGATCTTCAATTAAATATGTGTATCACCCTATAATTCAATGTATATTGGGAGAAAAGCTCCGCTAGATTTTACCTAATGTTTAGCACATTTATGAATGTAACATGTGATGATCTTTGTCATCTTTTGTTCCACAGCTTGAATGACTTTAAAACGTAATACACGACTATCATACGAATAAAATAACTCATAAAATAATCTCCTTATCATGTTAAGAAACAAAGTCTCATCCCAAAGTACATGTTATAACATTCCAAACTTGTCGTCTTTAAACGAAACTTATTTGCTTTCAATTGTTTTAGCTTCTAAGCTTACAACCCTCTTGGTACTTGTTGTTCATGATCTTATATATTTGTAACAGCCAAGGTAACATGATTAACTTATTTTATGTACTCTCCAAGATGATCTCATTTCTGAGCTTACATCAATTGACTTATGAATACTCTCACGTACGAAGATATGGGGTGTAACAAAAAACATACTCCATTCAAAATCGTGAAGATCACCTCAAGAATCGCCTAAAACCGAGCTCTATAACTCAAAATGTGATAAACTAACCAAAACCTTCGAAATAAAGTACTTATAAGCAGTACCCAGATATATTCGCGGCATAGCCCTCGCGATCACATAGAAGAAAAAATAGCACTACCATCGAAAACACATCTCGAACGTGATACCTAAACCCTCAGCTCCCTTGCTGAAACGACAATCGTGAACCTCATATGTGAACGCGAAGAACAAGTCTATCCAGCCTAAATTCCCTTATCCGCGAACACGATGGCTCCCTCGGGAATGTGATGAACAACAAACCCAACTGACAAAATACCCATCATTATCGCATATGTACTCCCGCGATCGCGAAGCTCAANTGTGAACGCGAAGAACAAGTCTATCCAGCCTAAATTCCCTTATCCGCGAACACGATGGCTCCCTCGGGAATGTGATGAAAAACAAACCCAACTGGGAAATTACCCATCATTATCGCATATGTACTCCCGCGATCGCAAAGCTCAACCGAAGCATAAGAAAAATAAGATAAACCAGCAGCTCATGCCACCTCCTAAATAGTCCGAAACCAATTGGAAACACACCCCAGCCCCTCGGGACCCTATCCGAACATACCAACAAGTCCCAAAATATAACACAGACCTACATGAGGCCTCCCATCACACAAAATAACATGAAAATCATGAATTATTGATCAAGATCAATGTCTTAAGTTCATAAACTTCAAACTTCGAACCAAGCGTCCGATTCAAATCTAACCAATCCGGAATCTGACCAAACGTTTCACACCAGTCCCGAATGACATAACAAACATATTCCAACTGTTAGAGCAACAATATAAATCCGATAAAATCGAAGTCAACTCCCGGTCAAACTTGTGAACTTCTAAACATTCAAGTTGCAAACCTTCGACAATTAGAGCCAAACCCTTCTAGAAACATTCAAATGCAAATCCAGGTATACGTCCAAGTCCAAATTAACATCCGGACCTAATGGAACCATAAAAATGCTGATCCAAGGTCAAATATACATAAGTCAAACTTGGTCAACTCTTCCAACTTAAAGCTTACTAGTTGAGAATCATTCTTCCAAATCATTCCCGAACCACCTGAAAACCAAAACCGATGATAGGCATAACTCATAATATACCATATAAAGCTACTCATTACCTCAAACCACCGAATTAAATACAAATGCTCAAAATGACCGCTCGGATCGTTACACAGAGATGTCAGGCATCTAAGGCCGTATTGAATTTATCGAGGCCAAAAACAATGGAGCGTAGCTTCTCCCTTGGAAGAATTGCTGCCCGGCCTTATTGGTTCAGATAAGCTTTCGACAGATCACGCCTCCTTCCTAACCTCTACTTGCTTTGCTTAACCTTTCATGTTAGCTTGGATATATGATATAGGTCCATATAAAGGAACACTACCATAAATTGTCATAAACTTTCACATTAAACAATTGAGGGTTTGGGATATGAGAGGCGTGAGAATTATTGAGATTATTAAAATATAGGTTACAAAGATAAANTGATCAAGATCAATGTCTTAAGTTCATAAACTTCAAACTTCGAACCAAGCGTCCGATTCAAATCTAACCAATCCGGAATCTGACCAAACGTTTCACACCAGTCCCGAATGACATAACANGATAAATACTATATGTTTGGCTTAAGTGAGATGCCACCTTACTTTCCTAGTGCCCTCTTTCATATATACTAAAAACGTTTATTCACGTTTCGCGCAATCTTAAATCAAAAATAAAATATACAATATATATAATATCTTAAAATTATAAGAGAGAATAATGTCTTATAAGAGAAAATCAATCTTTACGGAGTAACCAAATATTCCTTGACGATCTCATTAATTCTGCCATGTATTATTATATATAATTGATATATTTACAACGAAAAAACTTGTGTTTTGTTAGTTAAATTTTCTTCTTCAAACACTTAAAAGTCAAAGTCAAAAACCGTGAATGTAATATTCATTAATACCTCTAGCATCATCTAAATGAAAAGTCTCCCTTGTCTTACCATTAAAAAGTTGTACATAAAAGATATATGGTTCGGTATGAATTAGATTTTAGAATTCCATTGAAGGGTAACCAGTGGTTTGAGAAATTGAACAAACGTACAGAGTACATGAGATTAACATATATATTTATTGTGTCACAATCGAAATCCCACTATACCGTTATGGCACCTACTGTCGTCGTTAGACAAGCCAATAATTAAATCATCGTATTAATAGATAATCAAAAATGCTATTCGAAACAATTAAAGAAATAAGGAGTGGACAATTAGTTTAAAAGATAATATAAATATTATTATTTTCAATGTTCGAATATGGTTAAAATATAAACAAGAAAATCTTAGCGGAATACAATTAAGAGCAAACATTTAAATCTCCAAAACCCGGTGTCACAAGTGCATGAGCATCTACCAGAATATACAATACTACTACAACAACTATCTAGAATTGGAAGTAGACAAAATATAATAAATGGAAAGATCATGGACTTTGTGTACTGCGGATCATTCATAGAAAGCAGCTCACCACAAAGTCTCCTCGGTAACTGCACCTATGTGCCCAAATGACCACCAAAAGTACCTGTCTCAATACCTGCATAATTAGTGAAGAAGTGTGGCATGAGTACGTAACTCAACGCGTACCTAGTAAGTATCTAGTCTAACCCTAAAGAAGTAGTGACGAGGGGTCGACATTGATACTTAGTTGTGGTCCAATAAATTATGTATAATGAAAGTAGACATGCATGAAGCATAAGAAGTAAAATTGAGAGAACAGATATAGATACATAATACGATCAATAACTGAATGGTAAATACGATGTTCACAAATACGGGATACTTCCTGTAACGACTCAGCCGGTCATTTTGAATAAGAATTTCACAAATACGAAGTTCACAAATACGGGATACTTCCTTATTTATTGATCTGCTATGTTAAATTGTTGTTATGTGGCTTATCGAGGTAATTGGTTTAGTTTTGGGTGTGTTTCAGAGTGAATTGGGACACATACTCTTAAAGTTGGAAGAGTTGACTGAAGTTTGACTATTGTGTAGATGACTCGGAATGGAGTGTTGATGGTTTCGATAGATTCGTATGGTAATTTTTTATTTAGGCGTATGTCCTAATGTTGACTTGAAGTTCCGTAGGTTGATTTGTTGCTTTTTGGCGAAAGTTGACAAGTTGAAGGTTTGGAAGCTTGATAGGTTTCACCGAGGGTTGACTTTACTGATATCGGGCTCGAATTGTGATTCCGGTAGTTGGTGTAGGTTTGTTTTGTCATTTGGGATATGCATGGAAAATATGAGCTTGTTTAGATATGATTTGACATTAGTTTCGGAAGTTTAATGTTCATTGGTTTAATAGACTTGAATTGGGTGTGATTCGTGGATTTTATATTGTTTGATGTGATTTAAGGCCTCGAGTAGGTTCGTGTTTTATATTGGGACTTGATGGTATGTTCGGACGGGGTCCTGGGGACCCCAAGTGTGTATTGGGTTGAGTTCGGATGTATTGGCACTTAGAAGGAATGGCTGAAGAATGCGGGAGACTGGTGCAACCGCACCTGCGATAATTGAGCTGCAGGTGCGACACCATAGAAGTGGCCCACTGGCCGCATATGCGAGATGGGGCTGGATGAGCAGGGGCCGTAGGTGTGGTGTATCTTGTGCGCAACCGAAGATGAGAATTTCTTCGGTAGCAGCAGAGTCTCAAACACATACACACACCTTCATGGTTGAAAGTGGAACAAGTGATCTAATCACAACACAAATTATTAATCATTCCCAACACCCATGTACAACCCACACTAAGTCTACTGAGCCTCTAAGAATACCAAAGAGTACAATGATAGTGCCGACAACAAAGCTCTAGATATACCTCAAAATAGGAAAGCACATACGAAACAATGATGCACAACCCCGGAATGCGATGGGGCTCACCAAGCCAGCTGGGATGAATGAGCACCGCTATCACTAGTCAATATTTTCCGCTGTGGAACCACCTGCATCTATTAAAGATGAAGCACCCCCTGGCAAAAGGGACGTTAGTAGATGTTAAATAGTAATAGTATGAAAACTAAACACCAATTTAAGAACGCATAAATACAATATGAATATGATGAACCAGGGCGATAATAGAATAGCATAGACAGCCGTTTAAACCAAAGCAAGCTTATCAAGAGCTGTCATTAACATTTATAGAATTTTAGATGAGATCCTCTGTAACTATTTTCACACAAAGCGGCCCCACCGTCTAAACCTAATGTATGCAGGTGGAGGTTTAAGCACAATACCAAAACTCTACTCAAGCGGCCTAGCCGCCTCATCTCAATGTATGCGGGTGGAGGTATAACCATAGTACCAAAAACCTACACAAAGCAGTCATGCCTCCTTATCCCAATATATAGATATATGGGTAGTGGTGCAACAACAATACAAAAATCATACACATAGTGGCATTGCCGCCTAACCCCATTGTATGCGGGTGGAGGTGTAATCCTAATCACAATCTCTACAAAATTTGGCATAATAATTTACACATAAATCACGACATGGAATCGTAACATGTAGATACAAAATCCATAGTTTGGAACACATCCTCAATTGATAATACAATATGATAAGAGCATTTGAAACACGAATTGAAC
>AWOL01S0017692.1:5891-19050 GCA_000715115.1 Nicotiana otophora
TCACAAATACTCGCCAACGGAAGGGTGAACCAGTCATTGACTTTATCAATCATTGGAGGAATGTAAGCCTCAACTGTAAAGATAGGCTTAGTGAAGCTTCTAGCATAGAGATGTGCATCCAAGGCATGAATTGGGGATTGTTCTACATCTTGCAAGGTATCAAGCCGAGCACGTTTGAAGAACTTGCAACTCGAGCCCACGACATGGAATTGAGCATGGCCTCCACTGGAAATGAAAGGCTGCCCATCTATGAACCTCGCAAAGGGAACGACTAGCAAGAAGTCAGAAAATGGAGCAAGTTTGTACCAAGATCTGAAAACAGAGAAGCTATGAATGTCAACACATCACCTGTAAAGTTCACGGAGAAGGTGAGCAAGAAGCAGAGTATGAAATACACTTCGTTTCAAGATACGCCAAGTGGAAAGTTGACTCTAAAAGAAATGCAAGAGAAAGAGTACCCATTTCTGGATTCTGATGTGCCAGCCACTTTCGAAGAACTCCTCGAGTTAAATCTCATTGAGCTTCCAGAGATGAAGCGGAAAATGAAGCTGGGAAAATACATGACCCAAATTACTGCAAATACCATCGACTTTTAAGCCACCCTCTGGAGAAGTGCTTTGTCAAGGACAAAGTTAAGGACTTGTCTCGCGAAAAGAAGATTGTAATTGAAGATGAGAAAGCAAGCGCAAACCAAGTATCTGTCACCTTTGGCTCATTCAGTCAAGATGAATTATGGGATTTTCAAGAAAGTAAAGATGAAGAATTACTAGAGAACGACAAAGATGAAGTCAATCAACCTAATGATGATGAAGGTTGGACGTTGGTGACTCATCATAGGCACCACAGAAGGAGCCCACGAAACGAATCAGTAGAACAACCAACAAGGAAAATGATGGTAAAAAGACCAAGGAGATGGAATCCGATTAAGCACTTGAAGAAAGCAAACGTGGAGGTGCACCACTCCCAAAAGCCATGAAATCCAGTGACCTTGGAGCAGTTTTTACCAAGTTGGTTATGCATGAAGATTTCCTATGGGGGTAGCAATGCCTCTTGTTGTTATGTTGATGAAGGGAAAGAAAAGACTGATGACCTACCGTTGGCAACATCTTCGGAAAAGCTCATCGAGTCCACTCCTCAAGAAGTTAATGCTTGTAAGGAAAAAGTCACATTCACAAATGACGATCTTCTGCTAGGTGACACTCTTCATAACCGCCCATTGTACCTAGTTGGCTATATGCGTGATGAAAGGGTAAATCGAAGTTTGATTGATGGAGGATCCTCAGTGAACATTTTGCCAATTCGCATTGTGAAAGAACTTTGTACTCCCATGAACGAACTCTCAGAAAGTCGAGTGATGATCCAAGGATTCCACCAAGGGGGGAAAAGAGCCATAGGGTCGATCAGGTTGGGAATTGCCATTGAAGATATGCAATCAAGTGCATGGCTACATGTGATCGATGCAAAGACTTCATACAATGTCTTGCTCGCAAGGCCTTGGATACATGAGAATAAAGTGGTTCCATCTACCGACCATCAATGTTTGAAGTACTGCGAGGGTGAAGTCGAGAAGAAGATAGTTGCTGATGATGAGCCATTCACCGAGGCTGAGTTACACTTCGCCGATGCAAAGTTTTACTTGAAGAACCGCATTGTGAAGGAGCTAAAAGCTGATGATGGCATGAAAAGCAAGAATGATGAGCCCACAACTAAAAGAGCTGAGGTGATTGCTGGTAGCGCCAAAGCTGTTACTGAGGAGGTACAACCCAACGCGAATAAATCTCATAGAGGGGATATTGCGTCTTATGGCAATAAAGTAAGTCCTGTACTCCAATATGTCCTTAAAGAAAGAAAGACGAAGGCGAATCATCTAATCTCCAAACTAACATGCTAAAGGAGCTAACTCTTCCGGTAAAACGAATTGAGGCAGTAAAGTTGTCCTCAATGCCACTAGCAGGGTTTGTAGCCCAAAACCGTTTGTAGAATGTGGCACTCCCTACAAAGTGAACAGATGAGGGTTTTGATCCTAATGCTTACAGGCTATTTGTAAAAGCTGGATACAATCCCAATGAGCCATCAGAGTTAGGGAAGCTCCTATCAGAAGATGCGATGAGGCAACCACATGAAGGTTTGGGATACAAGCAACCGTCACCAGTGCGCATCTCCATAAGAAGGACGAGCATCAATTATATCACTGTAGAAGATGAATCTACCGCTTCTAACGTGCCTTCTGTCTTTGATCGACTTGGAAAATCAACTGTGAGAATTTCTGTATTTGAGCGATTGGGTCCATTAAAGAAGGGGAATAAGTTCAAGAGAAATTACCGAAATACAAAAATAGTCGCTTTGCCCAAAATTCAGAAGATCTCTAAAGATTTACAAAGTTTGGTTCCTTCTAGAATGAAGCGACAAACAAAAGTCATGATTTCGTGTGATGCGGTACTGAAGGTGAAGCCATACATTGTGGTCTACACAAAAGAACGTGATGAAGACAAAGAGAGTGTGGGTTCTTCATATCATGTTACTGCAAAAGGCAAGCATGGTGTTTTATCTCTAATGGAGGATGACGATAAATTGGACGATGTTTCACCATGTTATCACATATTCTTCAATGATGGGGACCCTCAAGAAGATGAAGATGTGAAAGATGCTCCACCTGAACTCGAAGAAGGAGTAAAGACTACAGTTGATGCCTTAAAAGAAGTTAACCTTGGCACCGATGAAGAACCAAGACCCACCTACCTAAGTCCTTTACTAGAAGTTGATGAAGAAAGCACTTATATTGAGGTACTCAAAGAGTTTAGGGATGTCTTTGCTTGGAGTTACAAAGAAATTCCTAGCTTGGACCCTAAAGTATCAGTCCATCATCTTGCGGTCAAGAATGGCGCTCGTCTTATTAAGAAATCTCAAAGTCGCTTTAGGCTGGACTTGGTTCCCCGGATTGAAACCGAAGTAAACAAACTCATTGAAGCTGGATTTATTCGGGAAGTTAAATAGTATTGTCCCTGTAAGGAGGAAGAACGGCCATATTCGAGTGTGCGTCGACTTTAAGGATCTCAACAATATGTGTCCCAAAGATCAATTCCCGCTTCCTATTCCAGAGTTGATGATCGATGCTACTACTGGGTATAAGGCAATGTCGTTTATGGATGGTTCGTCAGGCTATAACCAAATTTGCATGGCACCAAAAGATGAAGAGCTTACTGCATTCCGCACCCCCAAGTGCATCTATTGCTACAAGGTAATGCCTTTTGGCTTGAAAAACGTTGGTGCTACTTACCAAGGGCTATGTAGAATATTTTTGATGATTTTCTCCACAAGAATGTCGAATGATATGTTGACGACTTGGTGGTAAAATAAAGAGAGAAGAGCGACCATTTGAAAGACTTGAGAATGGTGTTTGAGTTGCTTCGGAGGTACCAACTTAGGATGAATCCATTGAAATGCACCTTTGGAGTTACTTCCGGTAGTTACTTGGTTTCGTTTTCCTTCATCGAGGGATTGAAATTGATCAAGCCAAAGTAGATGCAATCTTGAAAATGCCTGAGCCTCAGAATATTCACGAATTGAAAAATCTGCAAGGAAAGTTAGCGTACCTTAGGAGATTCATCTCAAACCTAGCTGGAAGGTGCCAACCATTCAGTTGCCTTATGAAGAAAGGTATTTGAACCAAGCGTGTAGCAATGCCTTTGAGAACATTAAATCCTACTTGATGAAGCCTCCAGTTTTGGCAGCCCCTATACTTGGAAAGCCGCTGATACTATACATTTCAGCACAAGAAAGGTCTGTTGGAGCATTGTTGGCCCAAGAAAATAGTGAAGGGTAGGGGAACTCCCATTACTAATTGAGCAGGATGATGATACCAAATGAGCTGAATTATTTTCCAATCAAAAAGTTATGTTTGGCGCTAGTCTTGTCAATCCAAAAGTTGAAGCATTACTTTCAAGCTCATGTCGTTCGTTTGGTTTCTAGAGCAAATCCCATCAAGTTCGTAATTTCAAAACCTGTCCTTAGTGATCGACTAGCAAGGTGGTACCTCCAGTTTCAACAATTTGAAAATGTGTACATCCATCAAAAGGCTATAAAAGGACAAGCGTTAGCAGACTTCTTGGCAGATACCCTATACCTGATGATTGGGAGCTAACTGACGAACTACCCGATGAGGACTCAATGGTTATTAATGTTCAACCTCCATGGAAGATGTACTTTGATGGTGTTGCACATCGTAGAGGAGATGGTGCTAGTGTAGTATTTGTCACTTCTCAAGGTGATGTTCTGCCCTACTCTTTTACGTTGACGTAACTCTGATCTAACAAAGTTGCTGAGTATCAAGAACTAATACTTGGGCTTGCAATTGTTGTCGAAATGAAGCAGTTATAATTGCAAGTCTTTGGTGACTCTCAGTTAGTGGTCAATTAGCATCTAGGTAGTTACGAGGTCAAGAAGACTGAATTACGCCCATATCATGATTACGCTAAAAACTAAATGGGGTGGCTCGGTAATGTGACTATTCAGCATGTGCCAAGGAAAGAAAATAAGACGGCTGATGCTTTAGCTGCCCTAGCTTCGTCGTTAACCCTGTCTGATCAAGCGCATGTTACTATCTTCAAAAAATGGGTGGTACCGCTGCCAAATGAGGCTGAAGGTGAAGAAAATGAACTCAAGCATCCTGTCGCTGTTTCTGAAGTTGAGAAAGAAGAATGGCGATAACCCATTATCGACTACTTATGTTATGGGATACTTCCAGAAAATTTGAGGAGAAGGACAGAAATCCATCACCATGCACCTTGCTTCCTTTACTACAAATATACTATATACAGAAGGTCATTTGAAGGAGTACTCTTGCGATGCTTAGGGGAAGAAGAAGCACTTCAAACTTTGCAAGAGGCACATTCTGGGGTATGTGGGTCACACCAATCTGGACCAAAGCTCCACTTCCATATAAAAAGGATGGGATATTATTGGCCAACGATGGTAAAAGATTGCTTGGACTACGCTCGAAGATGCAAGGCTTGTCAATTCCATACAAATTTTATTCGTCAACCTCCTGAAGTGTTGCACCCGACTGTGGCATCCTGACCGTTTGACGCTTGGGGATTAGATGTTGTTGGACAACTGCCAAAGTCCTCTGGTGGACACCTGTACATATTGGCTGCAACTGATTACTTCTCAAAATGGGCTGAAGCTGTTGCTCCTAAGGAAGTAAAGAAGGAGAATTTTGCAAGTTTCATCCGAGTAAACATAATCTATCACTTTGGCATTCCTCGTTACATAATAACGGATAATGGAAAGCCATTCGATAATAGGTTGATGGAAAAGATTTGTGATCTCTTTGGCTATAAGCAACGTAACTCTTCGATGTACAATGTTGCCGCCAATGGTCTAGCTGAGGCATTCAACAAAACTCTATGCAACTTGTTGAAGAAAGTCGTCTCCAAATCTAAATGGGATTGGCATGGCGGTATGGAGGAAGCTCTATGGGCATATCGGACAACTCACCGCACGCCAACACAAGCGACCCCTTATGCACTCGTTTATAGAGTTGAAGCTGTCTTGCCACTCGAGCGTCAAATACCTTCATTATAGTTAGCTATTCAAGAAGGCATCACTGATGAAGAAAATGCTCGACTTCGATTAGCAGAGTTAGAGGCTCTTGATGAGAAAAGGTTGGAAGGTCAGCAGAGTCTTGAATGCTATCAAGCTCGATTGTCTCGCGCCTTCAATAAAAGAGTTCGCCCGAGATCCTTTCAAGTAGGAGATCAAGTCCTTGCCGCAAGACGACCAATAATTACTTCCCATAAACCTATAGGGAAGTTCACTTTAAAATGAGATGGATCGTATGTCGTAAAAGAAGCTTATTCAAGTGGGGCTTACAAGCTAGTTGATGCAGATGGCCTTATCAATGGTAAGTTTGTGAAGAAGTATTATCCTTGAAGTTGCAACGCTCCTTGATGCATGAGCCTAAACTTCATGTTCCTACACTCCTAGCCCGCATAAATCTATACTGTGTATGGCCCACACAAACAAAAAGAAAACAAAAGTCCGCTAGGTTGAAAACCTCAAAAGGGGCGGCCTAGGAAAAAGTTAGGACACAAAACAAAAGTCCGCTAGGTTGAAAACCTAGAAAGGGAAGCCTAGGCAAACGTTAGGACACAAAACAAAACATCCGCTAGGTTGAAAACCTCGCAAGGGGCGACCTAGGCAAAAGTTAGGACACAAAACAAAAAGTCTGCTAGGTTGAAAACCTCGAAAGGGGTGGCCTAAGAAAAAGTTAGGACATAAAAAAAGAAATCCACCCATTCTGAACTGCGGTATGACTTGATCCTTTTCACCGAGGTACGTGGGCAGCTTAGAGTTTCATTCTGAGTTCAGTCGCATAAGGTTGAAAGATACATATTGCCTTAGTCGTTGTCCAAATGAAGTATGATCAAAATAATTCATTCAAACAACACTTGAAAATCAGGCTAAAATTTCATTCTTCTTTTGAACTTTGGATCTTATATGACTTAGAGGGGGGCAAGCCTTCATGATAAACCACTGTCTTCAATAGGGCGATTATAGTCTTTTAGGAGCCTACCAAGTATTTGCACTAATGTTCAGGGATTTACTATGTTCAATAGGGCGATTATAGTCATCAATAGGGCAATTATAGTCTTCATGTTCACAAAATATTTAAGTCCTCCGGTCTTCAAGTTTGCTGCTCTTCAAGTTGAAATGTTTAAACCCTCCAAGTCTCCAAGTTGAAGTCTTCAAGTCCGTCAGTCTTCAAGTTGAAATCTCCAAGTTGAAATCTTCAAATATGTCGGTCATCAAGTTGAAGTCTTCACGTTTGCCACTCTTCAAGTTGAAGTCTGCAATGTCCGCCAAATCTTCACATTTTCCAAATATTCAAGTCAATGTCGTCAAGTCCAGGAAGTCTTGGAATTGAAGTTTTATAATTTTCCAATCTTAAGGTGGACATATAAGTCCCTTTGCACCTTAAGTTGGACTCTTCGTGGGTTTGTCCTTAAAAGGAAACTATAACTTTCGATTCTTAAGGTAGATATATAAGTCCCTTTGCACCTTAAGTTGGCCACTTCGTGGGTTTGTCCTTAAAAGGAAACCATACTTTCCAATCTTAAGGTGGACATATAAGTCCCTTTACACCTTAAGTTGGCCTCTTCGTGGGTTTGTTTTTAAAAGGAAACTATATTTCCAATCTTAAGGTGGACATATAAGTCTCTTGAGAGTAATCTCTCTGATAGCCGGGGAACATTGAGAGTAATCTCTCTGATAGTAGAGGCATATTGAGAGTAATCTCTCTGATAGTCGAGGCACATTGAGAATAATCTCTCCGGTAGTCAGGTTACATTGAGAGTAATCTCTCCGGTAGTCGGGTCATTTTAAGATTAATCTTCCGGTAGTCGAGCCACATTGAGAGTAATCTCTTCGGTAGTTGGGCCACATTGAGAGTAATCTCTTCGATAGTCGGGTCATTTTGAGAGGAATCGCTCCGATAGTCGGGGCATTTTGAGAATAATCTCTCCAGTAGTCGAGCCACATTTTGAGAGTAATCTCTCCGGTAGTCGGGCCACATTGAGAGTAATCTCTCCCATATCCGGGCAAGGATGAGTACTCATCCCTCACACCCTATGATGGTCTTCTTCATGAATGGATCATCTTGTTAAACAAGAACGAATCCTTCTTGTTTCACCTACAAAAAAGGACAATAGAATAAAGAAAGCACAAGAAAATAAGAAACAATTACCTTCGCGTCAATGCTTCCAAGTCGTCAAAAGTAGACTTAAAGTGGTTTGCAAATACTGAAAGTGAAACTAATATAATAAAGAGTATTGTATTTATAGAAGTAATAAGGCAGTTCTTGGAGGTGAATTGCCGGTGTGGGATTCTGTATTTTGCACTACGGATAGAATTCGACTACTGCATTGTTACTTCGTAATAGGATTGGTCTCGTCTCGGCAGCTATCACAAGAATCCAAAAGTAACTCAAATTGCTATTTGGAATTGAAATGACTGGCGGCTACGACTTGTATTCCAATTGCGTGAAGTTTTGTATTCAAATAACGACTGATGGTTTTGAATGTGAAGTTTACAATAGAAATGCATTCAAATTGTGTGAATTTTTCTAATCATTGCAATAAAAAAGTAATGTTATCTAAGCATTTCAATAAGTCTTGATTTTAGTTTCCTACTGAGATATGGAGATGCACTGGCGCTACAACTTATTTTATAATAGTAGTTTGCATGGTTTTGTCCTTGTCCTTATTCAAAGGTAAATGATTATTACATTGTTCAGGTAATTGATTGGTTATATATGTAACACATTACATGGGTAGTACTCTGCATTCTACTCTGGCATGTGACAAATTTGACAAGTTAGCAATACTTCGTGACCCGTGTTTGGTTACGACAAGCCTATACCTCAACAAGTCTTGAAGCAGGGGGAATTTGTAAGCATATAGAATTTATTGGATCTAAATTCATTTTTTAAATCTATTAGTCCAAATAAATATTTTGGGCTAATATAATTGGATTAAGTTTATAAGATCAATTTAATTGGGATACAAGCGATGAGCCCACTTCATTAGACCCAAGATGGCATCTTCCTATAGGCCCAATGCCATGTGTCAAATGACGTGGCACGCCACGTCAAATAGAGCCAATAGGACCATGCCATATGTCAAAATGACAAGGCAAGCCAAGTTGCATTAAAAGGCTAATGAAATCGCGCCACGTGTGCAAGTGACATGTTCTGGCCAATCAAATACGGCCATGTCGTAGGTTGATGGAAAAGATTTGTGACCTCTTCGGCTTCAAGCAACGTAAGTCTTCGATGTACAATGCTGCCGCCAATGGTCTACCTGAGGCATTCAACAAAACACTGTGCAACTTGTTAAAGAAAGTCATCTCCAAATCTAAACGGGATTGGCATGACCGTATGGAGGAAGCTCTGTGGGCATATCGGACAACTCACCGCACACCAACACAAACAACCCCTTATGCACTCATTTATAGAGTTGAAGCCGTCTTGCCACTCGAGCGTCAAATACCTTTATTATAATTAGCTATACAAGAAGGCATCACTGATGAAGAAAATGCTCGACTTCGATTAGCAGAGTTGGAGGCTCTTGATGAGAAAAGGTTGGAAGCTCAGCAGAGTCTTGAATGTTATCAAGCTCGATTGTCTCGCGCCTTCAAAAAAAAGAGTTCTCTCGAGATCCTTTCAAGTAAGAGATCAAGTCCTTGCCGAACAAAGACCCATAATTACTTCCCATAAACCTGTAGGGAAGTACACTTCAAAATGGGATGGGTCGTATGTCGTACAAGAAGCTTATTCAAGTGGGGCTTACAAGCTAGTTGATGCAGATGGCATGAGAATCGGCCCTATGAATGGTATGTTTTTGAAGAAATATTATCCTTGAAGTTGCAATGCTCCTTGACACATGTGCCTAAACTTAATGTTCCTATACTCATGGCCCGCATGAATCTATACTGTGTATGACCCACACAAACAAAAAGAAAAACAAAGTCCGCTAGGTTGAAAACATCGAAAGGGGCGGCCTAGGAAAAAGTTAGGTCATAAAACAAAAGTCTGCTAGGTTGAAAACCTCGAAAGGGGCAGCCTAGGAAAGAGTTAGGACACAAAAACAAAGTCCGCTAGGTTGAAAACCTCGAAAGGGGCGGGCTAGGCAAAAATTAGGGCACAAAACAAAAAGTCCGCTAGGTTGAAAACCTCGAAAGGGGCGGCCTAACCAAAGGTTAGGACATAAGAAAACAAATCTACCCATTCTGAACTGCGGTATGACTTGATCCTTTTTACCGAGGTACGTAGGCAGCTTAGAGTTTCATTCTGAGTTCGGTCTCATAAGTTCGAAAGATACATATTGCCCTATTCGTTTTCCAAATGAAGTATGATCGAAATAATTCATTCAAACAACACTTGAAAATCAGGCTAAAATTTCACTCTTCTTTTGAACTTTGGATCTCATATGACTTAGAGGGGGGCAAGCCTTCATGATAAACCAGTGTCTTCAATAGGGCGATTATAGTCTTTTAGGAGGCTACCAAGCATTTTTACTAAAGTTCAGGGATTTACTACGTTCAATAGGGCGATTATAGTCTTCATGTTCACCAAATATTTAAGTCCTCCGGTCTTCAAGTTTGCTTCTCTTCAAGTTGAAATTTTTAAACCCTCCAAGTCTCTAAGTTGAAGTCTTCAAGTCCTTCAGTCTTCAAGTTGAAGTCTCCAAGTTGAAATTTTCAAATTTATCGGTCTTCAAGTTGAAGTCTTCACGTTTGCCACTCTTCAATTTGAAGTCTCCAAAGTCCGCCAAATCTTCAAAGATTCCAAATATTCAAGTCAATGTCATCATGTCCACGAAGTCTTAGAATTGAAGTTTTATAATTTCCCAATCTTAAGGTGGACATATAAGTCCCTTTGCACCTTAAGTTGGACTCTTCGTGGGTTTGTCCTTAAAAGGAAACTATAAATTTCGAATCTTAAGGTGGACATATAAGTCCCTTTGCACCTTAAGTTTGCCACTTCGTGGGTTTGTCCTTATAAGGAAATAATAACTTTCCAATCTTAAGGTGGACATATAAGTCCCTTTACACCTTAAGTTGGCCTCTTCGTGGGTTTGTTTTTAAAAGGAAACAATATTTTCCAATGTTAAGCTGGACATATAAGTCTCTTGAGAGTAATCTCTCCGATAGCTGGGGCACATTGAGAGTAATCTCTCCGATAGTCGAGACACATTGAGAATAATCTCTCTGGTAGTCAGGCTACATTGAGAGTAATCTCTCCGGTAGTCGGGTCATTTTGATAGTAATCTCTCCAGTAGTCGAGCCACATTTAGAGTAATCTCTTTGGTAGTCGGGCCACATTGAGAGTAATCTCTCCGATAGTCGGGTCATTTTTAGAGTAATCTCTCTGATAGTCAGGGCATTTTGAGAATAATCTCTCTGGTAGTCAAACCACATTTTGAGAGTAATATCTCCGGTAGTCGGGACACATTAAGAGTAATCTCTCCAGTAGTCGGGCCACATTGAGAGTAATCTCTCCGATATCGGGCAAGGATGAATACTCATCCCCTCAGACCCTATGATGGTCTTCTTCATGCATGGATCATCTTGTTAAACAAGAACAAATCCTTCTTGTTTCACCTACAAATAAGGACAATAGAATAAAGAAAGCATAAGAAAATAAGAAGAAATTACCTTCACGTCAATGCTTCCAAGTCGTCAAAAGTAGACTTAAAGTGGTTTGCAAATGCTGAAAGTGAAACTAATAGAATAAAGAGTATTGTATTTATAGAAGTCATAAGGTTGTTCTTGGAGGTGAATTGTCGGTGTGGGATTGCGTAGTTTGCACTCCGGATAGAATTTGACTACTGCGTTGTTACTTCGTAATAGGATTGGTCTCGTCTCGGCAGCTATCGCAAGAATCCAAAAGTAACTCAAATTGCTATTTGGAGTTGAAATGACTGGCGGCTACGACTTGTATTCAAATTGTGTGAAGTTTTGTATTCAAATAACGTCTGATGGTTTTGAATGTGAAGTTTACAATAGAAATGCATTCAAATTGTGTGAAGTTTTCTAGTCATTGAAATAAAAAAGTAATGTGATTATTGTAATAGTAGTTTGCATGGTTTTGTCCTTGTCCTTATTCAAAGGTAAATGATTATTACATTGTTCAGGTAATTGATTGGTTATATATGTAACACATTACATGGGTAGTACTCTGCATTCTACTCTGGCATGTGACAAATTTGACAAGTTAGCAATACTTCGTGACCCGTTTTTGGTTACGACAAGCCTATACCCCAACAAGTCTTGAAGCAGGGGGCATTTGTAGGCATATAGCATTTATTGGATCTAAATTCAGTAAAGTAAATTGGACCACTTTTTAAATCTATTAGTCCAAATAAATATTTTAGGCTAATATATTTGGATTAAGTTTATAAGTCCAATTTAATTGGTCTACAAGCGATGAGCCCATTTCA
Source organism: Nicotiana otophora (assembly GCA_000715115.1). Lineage (NCBI taxonomy): Eukaryota > Viridiplantae > Streptophyta > Magnoliopsida > Solanales > Solanaceae > Nicotiana > Nicotiana otophora. The sequence continues at coordinate 17,891 of AWOL01S0017692.1, forward strand.
TTAGACCCAAGATGGCATCTTCCTATAGGCCCAATGCCATGTGTCAAATGACGTGGCATGCCACATCAAATGGAAGAGCCAATAGGACCATGCCACGTGTCAAAATGACAAGGCATGCCAAGTTACATTAAAAGGATAATGAAATCGCGCCACGTGTACAAGTGACATGTTCTGGCCAATCAAATGCGGCTATGTCACACTTCAATTTGATTGGTCGGAAAGAGTTTGTTCTTATAACAACTCCTCCCTTCCACAACTATAAATATGGTCTTCATAACCCAGAAAAGAGACCAGAAGTTATAACAAGAAGCAAGAGAGAGATCGTGGATCAAACACTGCAAATTTCTCTACAAGTTTCAAGCTTCAAGCAATCAAGTTCAAGTTCAAGAAATCAAGTTCAAGCTCAAGAACGAACAACAAATCAAGATTCAAGGAGTACGAGTTCAAATCAAAGTTCGTGCTAGTTGAATTGAAGATCATCGTTTGTAGAAACAAATATAGATTCAAGATCAAGCTCAAAGGCCCTTGAATTTATTTACTATTGGAAAGAAGAATCAGAGGATTCATAGAGATTGTACACTCAAATTATTTGAAATCAAATACTACGATTGTTGCGATATTTTTTGGACTCGATTATTTTGTTTGACGTAAATTTATTGTCTACACCAACATAACATATCTCTCGTATCATACTATCGTAGGTAAATAAGCCAGAGAGGCTGTCGTGAGATAAGTAGAATAAAACATGAGGAAATACTCGTCATTGGATGACCCAACATGTAATACAAACTTATACATATGACATATGGGCCTATAACACCAAACTGATCACCCATACACTGAACATAAGCCGACAAGGCCACACAATCTTTCATGTACATGACATATGTCTACAAGCCTTTTAGAGTAGATAAATCCCATAAAGGTCGGGGCATGGCCCAGCCATACTAATTATTACATGTCCAAATCATACTGACCAAATAAGAAACTCCGGAGCAAATGGAGCGCACCAACACCTTCTGCTGAGCTGATAGCTTACTTGGAGGACTCTCAACCTGTCAATCGGGACCTGCGGGCATGAAACACAGCATTCCCAGGCAAATGAGACGTCAGTACAAATAATGTACCGAGTATGTAAGGAATGAAAATCAGTAAATAAA
>AWOL01S0017694.1:0-16865 GCA_000715115.1 Nicotiana otophora
AGTAAATCCACATATGCGGAATTTTGATCGCAAAATCGAAACCGCATAAACCGTTAAATGGTCCGCATAAGCGAAATGTCTGGGCAAAATTTAAATTCGAAGGGTTTCAAGCTTTTCTCATTGTTAGACTTCGGAAGCTCGGTTAGAGGCGATGTTTGAGAGGGGTTTCACGAGATTTCTTAAGATAAGACACTTTTGGTCGTTTTTATCTAATTATATTAATTACCTATTGAATTGCCCCCATAGATTTGGTGTTTTTGAACTGAAAATTGGGGATTTTTGACCCATGTATTAGAGAGTAAAAATTGGAGGTTTGAGTGACGATTTGGTGTCGAAATTTGGTAATTTTTATATGGTTGTACTCGTGGTTGAGTGGGTGTTCGAATTTTGTTAATTTTGTCATATTCCGAGATGTGGGCTCGGGGTTGACGTTTTGAGTTGACTTTTTGACTTTTGTTTAAGAACATAGCTTTATCACATGGAATTGATTCATATATCTTATGTTGATTCTATCGAGTTGTTTGTGGCTAGATTTGAGTCATTTGGAAGGCTGCTTCACGAGGCAGGTGCTTGTTGGAGTAGAGATTTGCACAGGTTGAGGTAAGTAACACTTCTAAACTTGATTCTAAGGATATGAATCCATGAATTATGTGTTATGTGATTGGTGTTGAGATGACGCACATGCTAGGTGACGGGCGTGTGGGCATGCACCGTAGAAATTGTGACTCGGTCTATTTCGTGGAACTGCGTAGTCATCTAATCTGAGTATTATTTATGTACTCTTCATGTGTTAGAGGAATTGAACTTTGATTCATGTTATAAATCATGCTTAGGTTATATGCTAGTACTGTTGGGACCCATAGAGGTCTTGCTGCTGTTGAATTACTTGCCTAATTTGCAATTATTTACTCAGTCACAACTATCATCTGTATATCATATCTCAGTCTCTACTACCATTTATTGATACATCATATTATCATTGTTTGGGATGATTATCATGAGATTTGTGAGCCCCATAGACTGGATAGATTGATGACTGAGTGAGGTCGATGGCCTGATTGTGAGTGATGTTTAAGGGATCAGGTTGTATGCTGTAGCAGGCTTTATTGATTCATGCCATGATTGGCTTATTTTAGAATTTGGGCAGGATCCGCCCCTTTAGAGTTTGACTTACCAACAGCGAGCGTAGGTACCTACTAAGTACGAGTGCCGAGCTATTAGGAGGACTGAGTGATTGTGAGGACTGAGTGACTGTTAGGACTAGGTGACTGGAGGACTGAGTGACTGAGAGGACTGAATGACTAGGAGGACTAAGTGAATTGATATTCCGAGAGTATGCATATGACTTTATCACTGTGTTGCATTACAGTTGGCATGCATAATTGACATGTAAGTATAGCGATGTATCATTCCTCATTTCAGTCACAATTGGCATATTTTATCCGTAAACTTGAAATCTTTCCTACATTTTTGTATTATTAAATTTTGTATTTGGCTTGTACCTGTTGAGCTCGTCACTGCTTTCAACCCAAGGTTATGCTTGTTACTTATTCAATACATTGGGTCGATTATAATCATATTGCACTTTGCACTTCGTGTGTAGATCCAGGTACTTCCGGGAATGATGGCTGCTAGCTTTGGAGCTTTATCGGTTGGAGACTATCGAGGTAGCTGCCTTGGCGTCCGCAGACCTTGACTCTTCTTATTTTCAGTTATTGGTACTATACTATCTTTCTAGACAGTGTTTTAGTAGTCAGACTATGTTGTCTTTAGATGATCGTGTACTCAGTGACACTCAGATTTTGGGGGATTTTGTATTTAGCCACGGTATTTTCTTATCATTTAATTATAATATTTACTATTTAAGCTTATTTCATATGTTTAAAGAAAAGATGCATGTTAAGTTATGCGTTGTCAGCTAGCCTAGTATTGTGATAGGAGTCATCATGACATATGGATCGGTACGGAGACGTTTGTACTTATCTTCGAGAGGCTGCCGAACCATTAAGAAAAACTTCACTTTCTTGCATTCTTGTCGTGCGAATATGTTGATTCCGGAAACTAAACTTCTATTATTCTATTCTCTCACAGATGGTGAGGACACATGCTACCAGATCGGGCCGACAACTAACAGTATCACCAGCTAGGGCCACGAGAGGTCAGGGTCGTGGTAGAGGCTGAGGTGCAGCTCGTACAGTAGCTAGAGGAGCACCTGTAGACCCACCAGTTGCTCTAGATCAAGAGCAGATTCCAGAGGTGGTTGAACCGATGGGACCATCTCAGGCACCAGCTGTGCCCATTGTGATTCTAGACCTTTAGTAGGCTCTGCCCCAGATATTTACTATTTGCACTAGCCTTGCTCAAGCGGGTTCAGTTCTGGCCGCACCAGCAACTTCTCAGGCCGGGGGAGGTGCTCAAACTCCCACTGCCCGTACTCTAGCGCAGGTGGTGCAGGGACTTTAGACACCGGTGGTACTACTAGCCCAGCCGATTGCAATTACTCAGACCTAGGTGGGTACCATTATGAGTGATGAGGAGAAGAAGAGACTAGAGAGGTTTGGGAGGCTCAAGCCTCCATCATTCAGTGGGGTTGAGTTAGAGGATGCTGAGGACTTCTTGGATAGGTGCCGGCATATTCTTTGCACGATGGGTATTTGGAGACTATGGGGTCTTATTTACTACTTTTCAATTGATGGGGAAAGCCTTTAGATGGTGGGAGGCCTATGAGTAGAGCAGGCCAGCCGATGTTGCACCACTTTCATGGCACGAGTTCTCCATTCTCTTCTTCGAGAAGTTTGTGCCACCGACACACATGGAGGAGTTGTGTAGGCTGTTTGAGCAGTTATGCCAGGAGGGTATGTCCGTGATCCGATACAATATGAGATTTTCATGGTTGGCTCATCACGCGATCTGGTGAGTTCCCATTGAGAGGGAGAGGATTAGGAGGTTCATTGATAGACTCAGCTATGGATTGCGTTTTATTATGACTCGAAAGAATACATCAGGTGCTAGGTTGGACGAGGTGGCTGATATTGCTCGGAGGCTAGAGCTGGTCCACAGTCGGGAGCGTGAGGAGAGGGAGGCCAAGAGTCCTCATGGTTCGGGTGGTTTTAGCGGCGTGTCTTCCGGAAGGCAGTCCTACCACAACATGGGTCGTCCTTATAGGCCCGCTCAGAGTGCTCATCCGGTTCATCGTGGTGCATCAGCTAGACATAGTTTGTACAGTGTTCGTCCAAGCCAGTCATCTCTCAGTGCCCTCCCAGCTCAGAGTTCATCCCATGCTCCGTTTGTTCAGGGTTCATCTGTGCTAGGTTCTTCTAGTAGTTATTCTGGTTCTCGGGGTCTGAATCAATCCCCACCACCATCGGGGAGTGGCTTCGAGTGCGGGGAGTTTGGACATGTATGGAGGCAGTGTCCCCGTCACTTTGGAGGTCCAGCTCAATAGAGGGGTCAGGCTATGACTTCCGCACCAGTTATTTCACCACCCACCCAGCCAGCTCGAGATGGGGCTCAGGCAGCTAGAGGTTGCCCTAAAGGGGGAGGCCGATCAGGTAGCGGTCAAGCTCGATTCTATGCTATCCCTACCAGGCTAGAGGCCGTTGCTTTAGACGTAGTGATCATAGGTATTGTTTCAGCGTGAGTCCTTAGTTTTACCTGTTCATGTATCTACGCCGGGAGGTGATACTATTGTTGTGCACCATCGATCGTGTGTGGTGACCATTGGAGTTGGAGACTAGAGTTGATCTCTTATTTCTTAGTATGGTTGATCTCGGCGTAATTTTGGGTATAGATTGGTTGTCCCCATGTCATTCTATTCTAGATTGTCATGCTAAGACAATGACGTTGGCGATACCGGGGTTGCCGAGGATCGAGTGGAAAGGTTCTTTGGATTATGTTCCCAGTAGGGTGAATTCATATTTGAAGGCCCAACAGATTGTTGGGAAGGGGTGTTTGTCATATTTGGACTTTGTGAGGGATGTTGGTATTGATACTCCTACTATTGATTCTGTTTTGGTAGTGCGAGACTATTCGGATGTGTTTCCTATAGACCTGCCGGTTATGCCACCCAACAGGGATATTGATTTTGGTATTGACTTGGTGCCGGTCACTCAGCCCATTTCTATTCCTCGGTATCATATGTCACCAGCAGAGTTGAAAGAATTGAATGTGCAGCTTCAGGATCTTCTTGATAAGGGGTTTATTAGGCCTAGTGTGTCGCCTAGGGGTGTACCAGTTCTGTTTGTGAAAACAAAGGATGGTACTACGCAGATGTGCATCGACTATAGGCAATTGAACAAAGTTACAATTAAGAACAAGTATCCTTTGTCGCGCATTGATGATTTATTTGACTACCTTTATGGAGCTAGAGAGTTCTCTAAGACTAATTTGAAGTCTGGGTATCACCAGTTGAAGATTCGGGATTCGGATATCCTGAACACAGTATTCAGTACCCGCTATGGTCACTATGAGTTCCTTGTGATGTCTTTTGAGTTGACCAATGCCCCAACAACATTCATGAATATGATGAATAGTGTATTCCAGCCATATATCGATTCGTTTGTCATAATATTTATTAATTATATCCTGGTGTACTTATGTAGCCAGGAGGAGCATGCACAACAATTAAGGATTGTACTACAGAGGTTGAGGGAAGAGAAGCTTTATGCCAAGTTCTCCAAGTATGAGTTTTGGCTCAGTTCAGTGGCGTTCTTGGGGCACGTGGTGTCTAGTGAGGGGATTAAGGTGGATCCAAAGAATATAAAGGCAGTTCAGAGTTGGCCCAGACCGTCTTCAGCTATTGAGATTCGGAGTTTTCTCGGCTTGGCCAAATATTATCGTCGCTTCGTAGAAGGTGTCTCGTCCATTGCAGCTTTTTTGACCAGGTTGGCCCAGAAGGGTGCTCCATTTAGGTGGTCAGATCAGTGTGAAGAGAGCTTTCAGAAGATCAGGACTGCCTTCACCACAGCTCTAGTTCTAGTTTTGCCTTCAGCATCGGGTTCTTATACAGTGTATTGTGATACTTCTCGGATTTGTATTGAGTGTATCTTGATGTATGAGGGTAGATTGATTGATTATGCTTCATACCAGTTGAAGACACATGAGAAGCACTACCGCATTCATGATTTGGAGTTGGCAACCGTCATTTATGCATTAAAGATTTAGAGGCATTATCTCTGCAGTGTGTCTTGTGAGGTATTTACGGATCATCGGAATCTCCAACACTTTTTCAAACAAAAGGATCTAAATTTGAGGCTGCAGAGATGGTTGGAGCTGCTAAAGGACAATGATATTACCATTATGAATTATCCAGAGAAGGCCAATGTGGTGGCCGATGCCTTGAGTAGGAAGGAGGTGAGAATGGGTAGCCTTGCATTTATTCTGATAGGTGAGAGACTGCTTGCATCAAATGTTCAGGCCTTTGCCAAGCAGTTCGTGAGGTTAGATATTTCAAAGCCTAGCCAGGTTCTAGCTTGTGTGGTTTCTCGGCCTTTCTTATATGATCGCATCAGAGAGCTTCACTATGATGACCCCCATTTATTTTTCCTTAAGGACACGGTTCAGCACGGTGATTCCAAAGAGGTTACCATTGGGGATGATGGGTTGTTGTGGATGTAGGGTCAGATTTGGGTGCCCAATGTGGATAGTCTACGTGAGTTGATTCTTGAGGAGGCCCACAGTTCGCGGTATTCAATTTATCCGGGCACCGTAAAGATGTATTAGGACTTGAGACAACACTATTGGTAGAGGAGGATGAAGAAAGATATAGTAGGGTTTGTAGCTCGGTGCCTAAATTGTCAGGAAGTGAAGTATGAGCATTAGAGACCGGGTGGTTTACTTCAGAGGTTTGAGATTCCGGAGTGGAAAGGGGAGCGTATCACCATGGACTTCGTAGTTGGGCTCCCACAGACTTCGAGGAAGTTTGATGTTATTTGGGTGATTGTGGATCGGTTGACCAAGTCTATGCATTTCATTCCAGTTGGGACTACTTATTCTTCAGAGCGGTTGTCTGATATCTATATCTGCGAGATTATTTGCCTTCACGGTGTGTCAGAGTCCATCATTTCAGATCGGGGCACGTAATTCACGTCGCAGTTCTAGAGAGTTGTGCAGCGAGAGTTAGGCACACAGGTTGAGTTGAGTACTACCTTCCACCCTCGAACGGAAGGATAGTCCGAGCGCACTATTCAGATATTGGAGGATATGCTACATGCTTATGTCATGGATTTTGGGGGTTCTTGGGATAAGTTTCTTCCGTTTACAGAGTTTGCCTACAACAACAGCTATCAATTGAGCATTCAGATGGCTCCTTGTGAGGTTCTGTATAGGTGACGGTGTTTGTCGCCGGTGGGTTAGTTTGAGCCGGGTGAGTCTATGCTATTGGGTACTGACTTGGTTCAGGATACTTTTGACAAGGTTAAGTTGATTCAGGATTGGCTTCGCACCGCGCAGTCTAGACAGAAGAGTTACACCGATTGGAAGGTTCATGATGTTTCTTACATGGTGGGAGAGAAGGTATTGCTCAGAGTTTCACCCATGAAGGGTGTTATGAGGTTCGGGAAGAAAGGAAAGTTGAGCCCTTGGTATATTGGACATTTTGAGGTGCTTGAGAGGATTGGAGAGGTGGCTTAGAAGCTTGCATTGCCGCCTAGTCTATCGAGTGTTCATCCAGTGTTTCATGTTTCCATGCTCCGGAAGTATGTCGGCGATCCGTTTCATGTTTTGGACATTGATACGATTCAACTAGATGGTGATCTGACTTATGATGTGGAGTCGGTGGCCATTTTGGATCGGCAGGTTTAGAAGTTGAGGATAAAGAACATAGCTTCAGTGAAGGTGCATTGGAGAGGGCAGCCAGTCGCGGAGGCTACTTGGGAGACCGAGCGAGAAATGCTGAGGAGATATCCATGCCTATTTGAGACTCCATGTATGATTCTAGACCCGTTCGAGAAAGAACATTTCTTTAATAGAGGAGGACGTAATGACCCGGCTGGTCATTTTGAGTATTATAGCCTCATTCCCCCATTTATTGCTTATTCCATGTTCATTTGTTGTTATGTGACTTGTCGGGGTAGTTGGTTCCTTTTCGGGGGATGTTCCGGAAAGAATTGGAACATTTAGTCCCCAGGTTGGAAGCCTAAGTTGAAAGCATTAACCGGATATTAAGTTATAAATGACTTCGTAATGGACTTTTAATGGTTCCGATAGCTATGTATGGTGATTTTAGACTTAGGAGTGTGTTTGGATGTTGATTTGGAGATCCGTAGATGATTTTGGCCAGAATTGGCAAAAGTTTGAAAAATTGGATGTTTGGAGAGTTGAGAAGTTTGATCGAGAGTTGACTTTATGGTTACCGGGATCGGATTTTGGTTTCGGAAGTTGGAATAGGTCTGTTGTGTCATTTATGACTTGTGTGCAAAATTTGAGGTCAATCAGAGTTGATTTGATAGGTTTCGGCATCAATTGTAGAAGTTGGAAATTCATTAGTTTCAATAGGCTTGAGTTGGGATGCGATTCGTGTTTTATATGTTGTTTGATATGATTTGAGGCCTCGACTAAATTTGTATCGTGATTTAGAACTTGTTGGTATGTTTGGTTGAGGTCCCGCGGGCCTCGATTGGTTTTCGTATGGTTAACGGATCAAAACTGAGACTTGAAGCATTGCTCAAGCTGGGGGCCTTCTGGTGTAATCGCACTTACGAGGGAATTGGTCATAGGTGCGACGCCGAAGATGCGGCTGGAGTGGCGCAGAAGTGAGGTTGGTCTGGCATGGAGTATATCGCAGCTGCGGAGGGGGAAGCGTATCTACGAGTCCGCAGAAGCGGAAGGTTTGTCGCAGATGCGGAGTTTTGAAGTTTGCTCTAGGTGCATAGATGCTGACATGGGGCCGCAGGTACGAGCCTTTGACCGCATAAGTGGCAGGTCAGGGGTGGAGTGTAACTCCGCAAGTGCGGAGTTTTTAACCCAAAAGTGGTTAAATGGTCCGCAGAAGCGAAATGTCTAGGCGGAATTTAAATTCGAAGGGTTTGAAGCTTTTCTTATTTTTATACTTTGGAAGCTCGGTTGGAGGCGATATTTGAGAGGGGTTTCACGAGATTTCTTGAGGTAAGCCACTTTTGGTCATTTTTATCTAATTATACTGATTACCCATTGATTTTCCTCTATAGATTTGGTGTTTTTGAAATGAAAATTGGAGATTTTGACCCATGTATTAGAGAGTAAATATTTGAGGTTTGAGTGACGATTTGGTGTCGGAATTTTATAATTTTAGTATGGTTGGACTCGTGGTTGAATGGATTTTCGAATTTTGTTACTTTTGGCGGATTCTGAGATGTGGGCCTGGGGTTGACTTTTTGACTTTTTTCTAAGAACTTAGCTTTATCATATGGAATTGATTCCTATAACTTGTGTTGATTTTATCGAGTTGTTTGTGGCTAGATTGGAGTTGTTCAGAGGTCGATTCGCGAGGCAAGGGCTTATTGGAGTAGCAATTTGTACGGGTTGAGGTAAGTAACATTTCTAAATTTGGTTTTGAGGGTATGAATCCCTGAATTACGTGTTATGTGATTGGTGTTGGGGTGATGCACATGCTAGGTGACGGGCATGTGGGCATGCACCGTAGATATTGTGACTTAGTCGATTTTGTGGATATGCATAGTCATCTCATCTGAGTATTATTAGTGTACTATTCATGTGTTAGAAGAATTGAGTTGTGATTCATGTTAGAAATCATGCTTAGGCTATATGCTAGTACTGTTGGGACCCACAGAGGTCGTGTTGATGTTGAATTACTTGCCTAATTTGCAATTATGTACTCAGTCCTAACTATCATCTGCATATCATATCTCAGTCTCTACTGCCATTTATTAATACATCATATTATCATTGTTTGGGCTAATTGTCATGCGATTTGTGAGCCCGATAGACTGGAGAGATTGATGACTGAGTGAGGCTGAGGGCATGATTGTGAGTGATGTTTAAGGGATCAGGTTGCATGCCGCAGCAGGCTTTATTGATTCATGCCATGATTCGCTTATTTTAGCACTTGGGCAGGATCCACCCCTCTGGAGTTTGACTTATCACCAGCGAGCGCAGGTACCTACTAAGTGCGAGTGTCGAGCAATTGGGAGGACTGAGTGATTATGAGGACTGAGTGGTTGTGAGGACTGGTTGACTTTTTGACTTTTGTCTAAGAACTTAGCTTTATCATATGGAATTGATTCCTATAGCTTGTGTTGATTTTATCGAGTTGTTTGTGGTTAGATTCGAGCCGTTCAGAGGTCTATTCGCGAGGCAAGGGGTTATTGGAGTAGGGATTTGTACGGGTTGAGGTAAGTAACACTTCTAAATTTGGTTTTAAGGGTATGAATCCCTGAATTACGTGTTATGTGATTGGTGTTGGGGTGACGCACATGCTAGGTGACGGGCATGTGGGCTTGCACCGTAGATATTGTGACTCAGTCGATTTTGTGAATATGCGTAGTTATCTAATCTGAGTATTATTAGTGTACTATTCATGTGTTAGTAGAATTGAGCTGTGATTCATGTTAGAAATCATGCTTAGGCTATATGCTAGTACTGTTGGGACCCACAGAGGTCGTGTTGATGTTGAATTACTTGCCTAATTTGCAATTATGTACTCAGTCATAACTATCATCTGCATATCATATCTCAGTCTCTACTACCATTTATTACTATATCATATTATCATTGTTTGGGCTAATTGTCATGCGATTTGTGAGCCCGATAGACTAGAGAGATTGACGACTAAGTGAGGCCGAGGGCTTAATTATGAGTGATGTTTAAGGGATCAGGTTGCACGCCGTAGCAGGCTTTATTGATTCATTCCATGATTGGCTTATTTTAGCACTTGGGCAGGATCCACCCCTCTGGAGTTTGACTTATCACCAGCGAGCGCAGGTACCTACTAAGTGCGAGTGTCGAGCAATTGGGAGGACTGAGTGATTGTGAGGACTGAGTGATTGTGAGGAGTGGTTGACTTTTTGACTTTTGTCTAAAAACTTAGCTTTATCATATGGAATTGATTCCTATAGCTTGTGTTGATTTTATCGAGTTGTTTGTGGCTAGATTCGAGTTGTTCTGAGGTCGATTCGCGAGGCAAGGGCTTATTGGAGTAGAGATGTGTACGGGTTGAGGTCAGTAACACTTCTAAACTTGGTTTTGAGGGTATGAATCCCTGAATTACGTGTTATATGATTGGTGTTGGGGTGACGCATATGGCAGGTGACGGGCGTGTGGGCGTGCACCATAGATATTGTGACTCTGTCGATTTTGTGGATATCCGTACTCATCTAATGTGAGTATTATTAGTGTACTATTCATGTGTTAGAAGAATTGAGTTCTGATTCATGTTAAAAATCATGCTTAGGCTATATGCTAGTACTGTTGGGACCCACAGAGGTCGTGTTGATGTTGAATTACTTGCCTAATTTGAAATTATGTACTCAGTCATAACTATCATCTGCATATCATATCTCAGTCTCTATGGCCATTTATTAATACATCATATTATCATTGTTTGGGCTAATTGTCATGCGATTTGTGAGCCCGATAGACTGGAGAGATTGATGACTGACTGAGGCTGAGGGCCTGATTGTGAGTGATGTTTAAGGGATCAGGTTGCACGCCGCAACAGGCTTTATTGATTCATGCCATGATTGGCTTATTTTAGCACTTGGGCAGGATCCACCCCTCTGGAGTTTGACTTATCACCAGCGAGCGCAGGTACCTACTAAGTGTGAGTGTCGAGCAATTGGGAGGACTGAGTGATTGTGAGGACTGAGTGATTGTGAGGACTGAGTGATTGTGAGGAGTGGTTGACTTTTTGACTTTTGTCTAAAAACTTAGCTTTATCATATGGAATTGATTCCTATAGCTTGTGTTGATTTTATCGAGTTGTTTGTGGCTAGATTCGAGTCGTTCAGAGGTCGATTCGCGAGGCAAGGGCTTATTGGAGTAGAGATTTGTACGGGTTGAGGTAAGTAACACTTCTAAACTTGGTTTTGAGGGTATGAATCCCTGAATTACGTGTTATGTGATTGGTGTTGGGGTGATGCACATGCTAGGTGATGGGCGTGTGGGCGTGCACCGTAGGTATTGTGACTCAGTCGATTTTGTGGATATGCGTAGTCATCTAATCTGAGTATTATTAGTGTACTATTTATTTGTTAAAAGAATTGAGTTGTGATTCATGTTAGAAATCATGCTTAGGCTATATGCTAGTACTGTTGGGACCCACAAAGGTCGTGTTGATGTTGAATTACTTGCCTAATTTGCAATTATGCACTCAGTTAGAACTATCATCTGCATATCATATCTCATTCTCTACTGCCATTTATTAATACATCATATTATCATTGTTTGGGCTAATTGTCATGCGATTTGTGAGCCCGATAGACTGGAGAGATTGATGACTGAGTTAGGCTGAGGGCCTGATTGTGAGTGATGTTTAAGGGATCAGGTTGCACGCCGCAGTAGGCTTTATTGATTCATGCCATGATTCACTTATTTTAGCAGTTGGGCAGGATCCACCCCTCTGGAGTTTGACTTATCACCAGCGAGCGCAGGTACCTACTAAGTGCGAGTGTCGAGCAATTGGGAGGACTGAGTGATTGTGAGGACTGAGTGATTGTGAGGACTGGTTGACTTTTTGACTTTTGTCTAAAAACTTAGCTTTATCATATGGAATTGATTCCTATAGCTTGTGTTGATTTTATCGAGTTGTTTGTGGCTAGATTCGAGTTGTTCTGAGGTCGATTCGCGAGGCAAGGGCTTATTGGAGTAAAGATGTGTACGGGTTGAGGTCAGTAACACTTCTAAACTTGGTTTTGAGGGTATGAATCCCTGAATTACGTGTTATATGATTGGTTTTGGGGTGACGCATATGGCAGGTGACGGGCGTGTGGGCGTGCACCATAGATATTGTGACTCTGTCGATTTTGTGGATATCCGTACTCATCTAATGTGAGTATTATTAGTGTACTATTCATGTGTTAGAAGAATTGAGTTGTGATTCATGTTAAAAATCATGCTTAGGCTATATGCTTGTACTGTTGGGACCCACAGAGGTCGTGTTGATGTTGAATTACTTGCCTAATTTGAAATTATGTACTCAGTCATAACTATCATCTGCATATCATATCTCAGTCTCTATGGCCATTTATTAATACATCATATTATCATTGTTTGGGCTAATTGTCATGCGATTTGTGAGCCCGATAGACTGGAGATATTGATGACTGACTGAGGCTGAGGGCCTGAATGTGAGTGATGTTTAAGGGATCAGGTTGCACGCCGCAACAGGCTTTATTGATTCATGCCATGATTGGCTTATTTTAGCACTTGGACAGGATCCACCCCTCTGGAGTTTGACTTATCACCAGCGAGCGCAGGTACCTATTAAGTGCGAGTGTCGAGCAATTGGGAGGACTAAGTGATTGTGAGGATGTCATGACCCGGTTGTTTGTTCTGAGAGTTATAGCCCCAGTTCCCCCATCTATCCTTATTTATGTGTTGTTCAGCTATGTTTAGTTGTATCGGGTTAGTTGGTTCGGGTCCGAAAGGAACTCGGAGTGAAATAAGACACTTAGTCTCATAATTGAGAAATTTAAGTTAGAAAAGTGGACCGAATATGGATCTCTGTGTAAACGACCTCGGAATTTAATTTTGAAGATTCCAATAGCTCAGTATGATATTTTAGGACTTGTTGGTATATTTGGTTAAGGTGCCGAGGGGCTCGGGATGATATCGGATGGTTAATGAGAAGTTTGGAAGTTGGAAATTTCATAAGATTAAAGTTTCAAGTGAGTTCGCATAAGACCTATATTCCATTGAGCATAACTCTCATTATACGAAGCGTTATATGGTTTGTTACCTATCAAATGAAATATCTTTGAGTCTAGTTTCTAAGGCTTCAAACCGTTTGTCATTTGGACATTCCTACAAGAAGTTATGACCAAATTACCAAAGGCTGGCGGAGGAGCCTGCGGATGCGAAGCATCCGAGGCCGCGTCCGAAAGTGAGGCTGGCAGTAAAGTGCTGCCATAGCGTCCAGGTCCACATCCGACCTTCAAAGAGGAGTGAAGTGGGGATGCGAAGCATCCAGGGCCGCATCCGAAACCCAAAAATCTGGGCTTATAAATACAAGGTCGGGGAAGGGGGATATTGTGAGTATTTGGGGGTTAGTGTTCTTGAGGTGAAGGGACGATTCTGAGCTCAAATCAAGTCCAATCAACCAAGGTAAGCTGTTAATAATATTTTGGGTTGATTATTACTCAATATACATGATTTCATCATCAAATCCTCAGGAACACAAAAATCACCAAAGTTGTAATTTTTCAAAATTGATCTACTAAAGGTAATTCCGATGCTTCAAACTCGTTTATTATGAGTAGTTAGAAGTATTTGAAGCATTTGTTACAAGTTTTAATGGCTGAAAGATTGGATTATAAATCTCTAGTGCATGGCATGAATAGTACTTTTTAGAAAATAAGAGAGAAGGTGAATGGTAATCTTGGTGATGAAATTTATTAATACAATGAAACTATGGAATGAGTTACTAATGTTGATCCCAATGGATGTTGATAATGTAGATTGAAGTTTCTTAGTATAGTAGATCATTGTATTATCATTAAGGGGTGAATTTCAGTTTCGGATCGTTGGCATTGAATTGAGGAAACAAGAAGGCATTCAGAGGTGGATACGCACGGAGTGAACATTTCCTGAGTATTAATTAGCTTGCTCAACGTTGGGTTCATATTGTCGAGGTAAGTAACGATTGTAAATCTAGTCCTGAGGGTATGAAACCCTGGATTTTGTATCGTTCTATTATTTTGAAGTGACGCACATGCTAGGTGACGGGCGTGTGGGCGTGCACTACTGGGTATTTGTGACTTGGTCCGTCCCGTGGCAACAGTAAAGTTTCATACTTTGTTGAAACCATTTGATATTTATATGTTTTAGAAAACATTTCTATAAATTGGGCTGAATGCCATGTTTGGGCCTTGCGCCATTGCTGTTTGGACCCTTAGGGGCTGTTTCTTACCATCCTCTCATTGTTTTCGATTGAAAATCTATGCTCAGCCATGTTTATGCTTGTTTACCGCATAACTCAGTTTTTATGACTCTATTTTGATGCATATAAATGTTTTGGGCCGAATGCCCAATTTTACTGAAATGCCCGAGTGGCTTTAAATATTTGTGACTGAGTGTGGCCGAGGGCCTGATTGGTGAGGATGAGTGTGGATCGGGGCTGCCCGCCTGCAGCATACTTGTGACTGAGTAAGGCCGAGGGCCTAATTGGTGAGGATGAGTGTGGATCGGGGCTACCCGCCGGCAGCATACTTGTGACTGATTGAGGCCGAGGGCTTGATTTGTGAGGATGAGTGTGGATCGGGGCTGACTGCCTGCAGCATACTTGTGACTGAGTAAGGTCGAGGGCCTGATTTGTGAGGATGAGTGTGGATCGGGGATGCCTGCCTGCAGCATACTTGTGACTGAGTGAGGCCGAGGGCCTGATTTGTGAGGATGAGTGTGGATCGGGGTTGCCCGCCTGCAGCATACTTTATTATTATCGCACGTGAGTTGTCCGTGAAGATTATTGCATTTGGGATGAAGGATCCCCTCCGGAGTCTGTACACACCCCCAGTGAGCGCAGGTACCTACTGAGTGCGAGTGCCGAGTGCCGAGTGCCGAGTGCCGAGTGCAGAGTGACTGGGAGGAAAGAGTGATTGTGTGGTATGCCCGAGTGTCAAGAGTGATTGTGAGATATGCCCGAGTGGCAAGAGTGATTGTGAGGTATGCCCGAGTGGCAAGAGTGATTGTGAGGTATGCCCGAGTGGCACGAGTGACTGTGAGGTCTGCCCGAGCGGTTGTTTATGATTTAATCATTTTTACTCAAATTTGCTGAGCCTTTGTTTGAAAAACAGTTGGAAAAATATCTTTAAATGATTTTTACTGGAACCGGGTTTAAACGAGACGATTTGATTCAAACACAGATTTTTAAGCATGTTGTACTTTACTGATATTTCATGATATGAACGTTATATGCTTTATTGCTCGTCACTACTACTCAGTCTTTATTTATTGTTGTTACTTACTAAGTTGGCGTACTCACGTTACTCTATGCACCCTGTGTGCAGATTCAGTTGTAGCTGGACACGGTAGCGGTTATTTAGTGTTCTGGTTGCAGGTTTTCTCGGAGATAGTAAGGCAGCTGTTTGGCGATCGCATCCCCTGCTCTTCTCCCTCTTATCATCCTTTAGTTGTATTTAGCTATTTTTCCAGGCTAAGTTAGCCTTGATATTGTTAGACAGATTACAGTAGCTGCTCATGACTAGTGACACCCTGATGTCGGGCTTTTCTTTTCCGCACTTCTATTTTTATTTGATTTGAACTCTTTAAATGGAGGTTTTTACCTTGAAATTATCTTTGAAATGAAAATATCATTTTGTTTTGGAAATGAGTCGACTAGCCTAGTTCCACGATAGGCACCATCACGACAGGGTTAGTTTTGGGTCGTGATAGATTGGTATCAGAGCCTAGGTTACATAGGTCTCACGAGTCATGAGAGGGTTTAGTAGAGTCTTTCGGATCGGTACGGAGACGTCTGTACTTATCTTCAAGAGGCTGCAGAACCCCTAGGAAAATGTCACTTTCTTGTATTCTATCGTGCGAAATGGATTCATCTTGAGACATAACTCTTTGAATTCCTTCCACACATCTCGTATGCGCACATGAGCGCTCGTTATCAGTTGTGCATCGCCGGCTTATGATTCTATGAACGAGGTTCGAGGTTTGTATTATATGTTTTGGTGATGGGCTAGTCTGGAGGACTTGAGGCCAGGTTTAAACCGTAGTTTTGGATCGGTAGCTTCAGTTGTAACCTATACATTTGGACTCATATGTCCGGTAATGCCCCTACGAGTGTAATTCGTGGCTCCATGAATGGTGGAATGGCTTTGTGTTGAGTATGATGTAACTGCGGGATATGTTAAGACGATTTGAATATGACGAGAAGTGTTTCCTTGAAATGTAAAGGAAGGCCATTGGGCGATTGATTTTTGTTTTGATTTGACGTACGGTCTCGTGTGTGAATGTTTGAAGGATCTTTCACGTTGTTAAAATGTTGGGGCAAATTAAATTCTCACGTCTTGTCAATGAGTTTGGACTCAAAAAGAGTGAGTGATTGTGTATTGTGGTTGCGAATGGGTATTTTTGATGTTTATGGCTCGAGAAAGATGATCTTCGAAGAGACTTAGAGTCGGTAATATTTTATTGGTTCAGGTGCGACAGAGATACATTTTAATTTGATGTGGCAGTTGGGTAGCAAATTATGAGGGAAGACATGACGGGAAGTATTTCGCGGTGGTTGAAGTACTAATAGGTCAAGTAGGAGAAGTAGAGGTTGAGAAGTTTCTTAAAAGAGATGATTTAACCGAAGTAAGAGTGGCAAATTAGCATATGAATTCACTAGTAGGGTAGTCGTGCGCCTTGAGGAAGTGTAGAATGGCTTGGAATCGTGTTAGTATGTGAATAGGCATGCAGACTCTATTTGGAGTGATGGTTAGTGTACAAAGGTAAATTGAATATGGAAGAAAGGAGTGTGTTTGAAATGAATAGAGGCATGAAGATCTGATTTTCGTGTCAGGTGCAATATGACTTGAGTTCGGAAGGTATTGTTGACGTACAGTTGATATAAATAGGAAAAGGGCAGACTTATACATATGGTGGGCGAGCATGAACTAAGGAGAATTTACGGATTTAGTGATCGTTGCACTCAGTGAAGTGTCATTGGAAGATGTCGGTAAGGAATTCCACATGTAGGTTATCTCCTGTGTGCAGCTAGC